>ONZH01024643.1:0-32424 GCA_900303285.1 Rhinella marina
ATAAAATTTAACCCTGACACAGCATGGGTGACAACAGAGGACCACAGTGAGACTGAGTAGCAGGTGAACACATTAAATTTACCTGACACAGCATGGCGTGTGCAACAGAGTGACCAAGTGAGACTGAGGTAGCAGGTGAAGCACATAAAATTTACCCTGACACAGCATGCAGTGACAACAGAGTGACCAAGTAGGACTGAGGTAGCAGGTGAAGCACATAAAATTTTACCCTGACACACATGGCGTGAAACAGAGACCAAGTGAGACTGAGTTAGCAGGTGAAGCACATAAATTTTACCCTGAACAGCTGCAGTGACAACAGATGACCAAGTGAGACTGAGTAGCAGGTGAAGCACATAAATTTTACCCTGACACAGCATGGCGGTGAAACAGATGGACCAAGTGAGACTGAGTTAGCAGGTGAACACATAAAATTTACCCTGACACCAGGCATGGCATAACAGAGTGACAGTTACAACAGACACAGCATGGCGGTGACAACAGAATGACCAAGTGAGACTGAAGCAGGTGAACACATATAAATTTACCTGACACAGCATGGCCATGATAACAGAGTGACCAAGTGAGACTGAGGTAGCAGGTGAAGCACATACATTTTACCCTGACACAGCATGGCGGTACAACAGAGTGACAAGTGAGACTGAGTAGCAGGTGAAGCACATAAAATTTTACCTGACACAGCATGGCGGTGACACAGAGTGACTTGAGACTGAGTTAGCAGTGAGCACATAATATTTTACCCTGAACAGCATGGGGTGAACCCAGAGTGACCAAGTGAGACTGAGGTAGCAGGTGAAGCACATAAAATTTAACCCTGACACAGCATGGCAGTGACAACAGAGTGACCAAGTCAGACTGAGGTAGCAGGTAAAGCACATATAAATTTACCCTGACACAGCATAGCGGTGATAACAGAGTGACCAAGTGAGACTGAGTTAGCAGGTGAAGCACATAAAATTTTACCCTGACACAGCATGGCAGTGACAACAGAGTGACCAAGTGAGAATGAGGTAGCAGGTGAAGCACATAAAATTTTACCCTGACACAGCATGGTGGTGACAACAGAATGACCAAGTGAGACTGAGGTAGCAGGTGAACCACATATAAATTTACCCTGACACAGCATGGCGGTGATAACAGAGTGACCAAGTAAGACTGAGGTAGCAGGTGAAGCACATAAAATTTTACCCTGACACAGCATGGCGGTGACAACAGAGTGACCAAGTGAGACTGAGTTAGCAGGTGAAGCACATAAAATGTTACCCTGACACAGGATGGTGGTGACAGCAGAGTGACCAAGTGAAACTGAGTTAGCAGGTGAAGCACATAAAATTTTACCCTGACACAGCATGGCGGTGACAACAGAGTGACCAAGTGAGACTGAGATAGCAGGTGAACCACATATAAATTTACCCTGACACAGCATGGCGGTGACAACAGAGTGACCAAGTAAGACTGAGGTAGCAGGTGAAGCACATAAAATTTTACACTGACACAGCATGGTGGTGACAACAGAGTGACCAAGTGAGACTGAGGTAGCAGGTGAAGCACATAAAATTTTAACCTGACACAGCATGGTGGTGACAACAGAGTGACCAAGTGACACTGAGGTAGCAGGTGAACCACATATTAATTTTAACCTGACACAGCATGGTGGTGACAACAGAGTGACCAAGTGAGACTGAGGCAGGAGGTGAACCACCCAAAAATGTACCCGGACACAGCATGGGGGTGAACCCAGAGTGACCAAGTTAGACTGAGGTAGCAGGTTAACAACCCAAAAATGTAGCCTGACACAGCATGGCGGTGACACCACCAATGCCTTTGGCAGACTGAGATTGCAGTCAAATGGCTGTAGATGAGCCTCCCAAAAAATTGTTTTTGAGTGTCTGTAGTTAACGCTCCAAAAAAATTGATTGGAGAGAGGGCCTGTAGGTAGCCCTCCCTAAACATTGTTTGAAAAGAGAGCCAGTTGGCCCTTTGAAAAATTGCCTGTTGGCTCAGCGTTTGTGTAAGAAGAGAAGGAGGAGGAGAAGGAGAGGAGAGGATACATGAAGAATCTTCATGTTGAGCTGCTTTCCCCCGGTGGAGCTTTGGATTCCAGTGAAATCCAGGCTTTATTCATTTTAATAAGCGTCAGCCTGTCAGCGCTGTCAGTTGACAGGCGTGTACACTTATCAGTGATGATGCCACCAGCTGCAGTGAAGACCCGCTCTGACAACACGCTAGCGGCAGGGCAGGCCAGCACCTCCAAGGCGTACAGCGTCAGTTCGGGCCACGTGTCCAGCTTTGCAACCCAGTAGTTGTATGAAGCAGAGTGATCATGCAGGACGTTGGTATGGTCAGCTAGGTACTCCCTCACCATCTTTCTGAACAGCTCCCCCCTAATCTGCCTAGACTGGATATATAACTGAGAGAAAAAAACGTATATTTTCTACACTCCGGCTAGTGTGCAGCATACGACAGAATTTTGCACTGCACTGTAGTATATATGACTGAGAGAAAAAACGTATATTTTCTACACTCCGGCTAGTGTGCAGCACATGACACAATTTTGCACTGTATTGTAGTATATATGATTGAGAGGAAAAACGTATATTTTCTACACTCCCGTTAGTGTGCAGCACACAACACAATTTTGCACTGTAGTATATATGACTGAGAGGAAAAACATAGTCTTTAGACGGTGGCTATTGCACCGCAAACCACTCAATTTTTCACTGCACTGTAGGATATATAACTGAGAGAAAAACATATATTTTCTACACTCCAGCTAGTGTGCAGCACACGACAGAATTTTGCACTGCACTGTAGTATATATGACTGAGAGGAAAAACGTATATTTTCTACACTCCGGCTAGTGTGCAGCACACAACAGAATTTTGCAATGCACTGTAGTATATATGACTGAGAGGAAACACGTATATTTTCTACACTCCGGCTAGTGTACAGCACACGACACAATTTTGCACTGCACTGTAGTATATATGACTGAGAGGAAAAACTTATTTTCTAGACTGACGCTACTGTACAGCACACGACAGAATTGTTCACTGCACTGTAGTGTTTATATAAATGAGAGAAAAAACATAGTCTTTAAATGGCGGCTATTGTACCGCAAACCACTCAATTTTTCACTGCACTGTAGTATATATAACTGAGAGAAAAAAACGTATTCCCTAGACTGACGCTACTGTACAGCACACTACATAATTGTTAACTGGACTGCACTACAGATCCCAGCAAGCCAAGGTACAGTAGCAGCAGCAAAAATGAGTACTGAGAGGACTTTGGGCAATTTCTTTGGGGTCTGTGTGGACCACGTGCTGTTCCTTCTGCTGCAGTCGCTGTGCACAGTGTGCAGCCAAGATGGCGGTAGCTGCACTACAAATCCCAGCCAGCAGCCAGGAGGAGACCCAAAAAAAAAGGTGCTTGTAGCCCTTAGAAGGGCTGTTGGGTTCTTTGAGAATGATTCCTGCCTAACCAACATCTAAATTGAGGCCCTAGCACTCTCCCTGACAGACAGCAGCTCTATCCCTAATCTCATGCAGGCAGCGTCTGACGCGAGCAGCGCGGGACCAGATTCTTATATTCCCAGGTCATCTGATCTGGCCAGCCAAACCCTGCTATCGACTTGTAGGGGTCCCACGTGATGCTAGGAGGTACCAAAGACTCTCCTGCATGTTGATTGGCTGAAAAAAGGCGCCTAACATGCAGGAAGAGGAAGATGCCATTTCCTCGAGGATCGCGATATGCTCGTCCGAGTATCCAGCATGTACGAGTACCCTAATGCTCGAACGAGCACCAAGCTCGGACGAGCATGTTCGCTCATCTCTACTAGGAACACATCTCCTAAGCTTCTTTAAAGGGAACTTGTCACCATGAAAATGCAAATTCATCTGCAGGCAGCAGGTTATAGAGCAGGAGGAACTGAGCAGATTGATATATAATTTTGTGGAAAAAGATTAAGTAAGGTTATACTTAATCTTTTTCCACAAAATTATATATCAATCTGCTCAGTTCCTCCTGCTCTATAACCTGCTGCCTGCAGATGAATTTGCATTTTCATGGTGACAAGTTCCCTTTAAAGAAGTTTAGGAGATGTGTTCCTAGGACTAAAAAAAGGTTTAATAATATGAGGTGGGAAATCTGTCTGGCCATGGGGCCTCATTTCATCCATTTAAGTCAAGGAGGCAGTTCTATCAGGGATTGGAAGCTATCTCTGTATACATAGTCATAGAGGGAAGGCTATCAATCACTGATAGGACCTCCTCCTTGACTTCAAAGCCCAGAATGAGAATAATTTAAATGTATAAAATACAACTTCTACTCAATGTTTTCCCACAAAAAACTATACATGAATCTGCTCAGTTTCTCCAGCTCTACAATATGCTGACTTCAGCTCAGACATCATGTTCAGTGTGACAGGTTTCCTTTAATACTATTATACAAGGTTCTGCACTATTCAGTGTCGACCTTAAGATATTTCCAAGCCTAATGACTCAACGCACAGCAGAGTACTTTCTATCCCTCACCTCTCCAGAACAAACAGGCTTTGTAAAGGGTAGGAAGGGTAAAGACAATGGAGGAGATTTATCATAGACCAGCAGTGTATGTTCGTCTATGATAACCAGTAGAGATGAGCGAATCATCCAAAAATCGCTTTACCGAATATTCGCCAAATTTCTGACAAGATTCATACTTAAATGAATTTTTTCGGTCGAATCTACGTTAAAAAAAAAATCGTTGTTTTGCTAACATTCCTGCCCAAATTACGAACGTACAGTCAGCATTGTTAAAAGTTCGCAATACCTCAGTATTAGCGTACAAAAGTACGTACGAATCCTTAGCATACTATTGACGCGCGAATGCGTTATACGTACGAGGCTAGGCCGCGGCGTACAGTCTTTAGAGGCAGTCCATATGAGCTAGAAAAATAAGGTGCTCACTGCTAGCTATCAATAAGTGAATAATTTACTAAAAACACCGTGCAATAAGTGCTTAATAGGACACATTGCAGTACCAGAAAAAGAATACACACAATGGGCTAAAGTGCTGACCCATTAAAAACAGTGTAGCTAAAATACAGCAAAGACATAAGTATGCAAACATTTTAGTGCAATCAATTTCACATTTGCAAGCATAAAAGGCTCAGCTATACGTTTGAGTCTCTCCTTGTGGCTCCTTGGCATGATAAAATATTGTCTGGAACACAGAGTCCAAAATTCAATTGTAATCCACGTGAGATAATATTGTAATCCAAACAGGTGACGTGTAATCCACATGTATAATATAAAATAGCAGCAAATAGAGAACCTTTTTGCAAAGGGGGCTCCCAAATAACCTGAGAAGGGGGAAAAAGGAAAATAGGTTCGCTTAGGCTCAACTGGGACTTTTCTGCAGAATGGGGGGAGTCCTGTCAGCCATGTCCATCTGGGTGAGAGTCAAACGGGGACAATACAAACTATAAAACAAACAAACACAAAAAGTGCCAACTAGCTCTCACCCGTCAGGTGCAGTCCATGGTGTGGCTCCCATAGGTCCTCTTGAAGTGTCCTTGACAGCCATTAGTACTTGGGTTCCTCAGATGGGTGACCTGAAGTTCTCCTCGCTGGAACTGCTGCTGAATGACATCAGAGGACACTCCTGCCTCTTATAGGTCACGCCCGCTGCCGTAGTAGAACTCCAGTGCCCTCTTCTTCCGGAAGTCGGACTTGACCGGTTCCGGGTGGTGGTGACGCTGGTGAGCGCTGCAGCCACTTGCGCTTTCCCGGATCCTCCTGCCGGGACAGTAGGGGTAAGGACTTCTGGCTACAGCGGTGGAGGCATGTTGCATCCATAGAAGAAGCCCCAGCTCCCCTGGCTGCTGCTGACTTCATCTTCCTAACTTGAGTAAGGGGGAAAAAGGGAATTGGCGCGCTTAGGCGCAACTGGGATGTTACTTTTTATACTGATGGAGGGAGTCCTAACAATCCATGTCCAACTGGATGAGAGCAAACGGAGCAATAAAAACAAGTTAACTTTAAAAATGGCCAACTAGTTCTCACCTGTCAGAAGTATTCCACGTTGTGGCTGCCATAAGTCCTAGCAGACTGTTGAGGGGTCCCTTAGATTAAGGATTGGAAATCCTCCTGACTGCTGCTGCTACTAAAAGACATTAGAGGTCGCTCCTGCCTCTTGTAAGCCATGCTAGCTGATGTAGTGGAGCTCCACTGACTTCTAGTAGCGGATTCTGGCAGTGACTGGGTGGTCACACTGACAAGTGTTGTGGCACTGGCAACCCGAGCCTTGAATTTGCTGGATCCTCCGGCCGACGCGACAGGAGTAAGAATCTCCGGCTTCATGGGTTCAGGTAGTGGTCTTCCTCTGGCTGCTGCAGAGGCGCCTCCATTTTCCGGGGAAGCTGGTACTGTACTACCTTTGGTTGGTAGGAGAAGGTAGTTGTAGTTAGTGGCCCCACTTGAAGAGAGGGTGGTGGTGGTGGCAGACCCGGGATCAGAAGCTCTGGCTGAGGTTGGCGCTTTTCTCCAAAGCGCAGGGTGCTATCTTCCATCTCCTGGAGGCAGTGTACGCGGCCTATGGCTGCCATATCTCCTGGCCACACTTCAGGGGGTGACACAGGTACCAGAGGCCTGGCTAATAGCATCACTCCAGTGGCAAACGGCCCCTTCAAGGTCTTCATAGGGGTATACTCCACTTGGTCACCAGCATACAGGATATGGCGGGGTTGTGGCAAATATCGGCATTTCACCGAGCGCCGGCCCACAAAGTACTCCTCTGCGGTCTCATTATCAGCGAGGAACCCACTTCCCTGTTCTACGGAGAATCAGAGGGCATTGCCTTTTCTCCTTTCTAATTTAGGATCCCCCGGCCTAGGATGATCCAGGACTTGTATGACCCATTCTTCGACAGCCTTTTTGTAATCCCATAATGTCAGGGCATTTGCAGTCACCACGGCTGGGACAATATCGTTTTGCCTCAAAGAGTAATCATTCTTCTTGGGGGGAGGAGCGGTCGCCCCGGGCGCCTCCAGTGCACCAACTGGTTCGGCGAACACCACAGTCACAGGTGTCTTCTTCGGTCTTGGCTTAGGAATCCAAGTTTCTTCTGGCTCCTCTTTAACCTCCGGGTCTGGGATATCGCTACCCCAATCCAATTCTCGCCAGTTGGGGTGCAAGTGCTTCGCCATCTTGCACAGCACTCTTGCTCTGGGTCTCAAACTGGAAATGGAGGCTGAGCTACAGGGGGGAGTCTTCACTCTCTATACTTTGAATGGTAAGCTCCCTGGAGTCCTGGCTTACCGAGCCTAGGTCAGGTGACCGTTTCTTCCCGAGCTTTTTGCCGCACGAATAATGAACAGTAAAAGTTTGTTATTTAACTGAATTTGTACACATAAGCGTATAAAGTAACTTACGTTGCATTAGCATACAATTAAGCGTACGAGTATGTAGCGAATGCTTAGAAAGCTTTACGAACACTTTCGAATCTAACGGAGCGAATCTCAAAAAATTCGGGTTCGCTTCGCAATGGAAAATTTCCAAGATTCGATACGAATCTACGAAGTGACGAATAGATTTGCTCATCTCTAATAACCAGACACGCTGCCAGATGCTGCACTTAATTTATGATGAGGTATATGCATCATAATACATTAGGTGCAGCATCTAGCAGTTCATGCGCCTATACTCATATCGCCTGGCATAGCTGGTGTGGCTGGCGTAAATTTCAGTATTCTTTTATGCCAGAAAACTGGTGTAAAAGATTAAAAATTTGGACTGCTAGCCCCATCCCCTTCCTGCCTTTGTCACGCCTCCTTTTTGGGAAAGTGGAGAGGCCAGTGGAGAAATGCCAATTGCTCAATAATTTTTGCACTAGTGCCATTTAATAGGTCACAAACCTGTACTTTGCTAATTTTTTACGCCACAAAAGTTGTATATTTAAATGATAAATAACCATTTTGTATTCTTCATCTCATTCAATACTCTAACTTCAATTTCAAAAGCTTCCCCTAGTTTTATTGGGTACAGATGCTGAGAAGGCCTTTGACAGGGTAAACTGAGTCTTCGCAAAAGAAAACTTAATTTACTTCAACTTCCCTTCTCCTATAATTTGTGCTATACTTCAGATGTACTAACAATCCTCAGCTAGACTGCATATTAACTGTTCGTTAACCCCAGTGTTTTATTTAAAAAAGTGAACTTAACAAGGCTCCTCTATTTCCCCCCTACTTTTTGTGTTTTTAATAGAGTCCCTGGAATCCTGAAAAGAGTCTTACTACACTACTGTTGAGGATGTCATGATATTATTGAGAAGCCATTTTGAGGATGTCATGATATTGATGTAATTACAATATGGCACTGGCACCTAGATATTTACATAGTTTACATACCAACGTTCATAAAATAATGCACAATGCGCAGATGCCAAGTGTTATCTCTTTTTGTGTTTTTGTATTTTAGCCAATGATACAATGGCTTGAGCCTCAGTAGAGGAACACCCTCTCTGATTATATAAAAACTGCTTAACTTCCTGTAATAAATTAGTTCTACTTTGATACTTGCTTAGGGTCAGTGTGGTACTTCCGTGCATGTTAAACTAACAACTTGTAATTTGGAGAAGACAGTCAATAGACAGCACAGCTTGTGTGCATCCAAAAAACTACCTTCCTGCACTTTCTATGTATTTTTGAGAAATTTGGTTCACTCTTCAACTTAAAATTCAATCAGACAAAATCTGAGGTGCTCAGCATAAATTTTCTATATAATATCTATATAGTAAGACTCAAATCCTTTTATCCCTTTCACTGGCCCAATAACTGTATTACATATTTTGGGATCAAACGAAGCAAATGCCCCCAAGAGACTTGTTTGATTTAAACCACAAACCACTTCTTACAATGTCTGAAGAGATTATGAAATCCTAGTCAGCTACTTTCCTGCTGTGGATATGGAGGAAAAACCTAGTCAAAAACCTAGCATCTTCCAGCTGCTCCCTAAACCCCTATTACTAAGATCATATTAGGCTAAAGTTAAAGGGCATGTTCAGCAGATTTGTACCTATGAAACTGACTGACCAGTGTGTGCTTGGCAGCTGAAGGCATCTATGTTGGTCCCATGTTTGTATGTGCACGAATTGCAGAGCAAAGTGATATTTCATTGTATGCAATTGAGCCTTTAGGGCAATGGGGGCACTGCAATTACACCTAGAGGCTCTACTCTCTCTGCAACTGCCGTGCCCTCTGCACTTGACAGACCTAGCAGATCTCTACGTGGACAAATCTGAATCCCATAAACCTCACATTTGGACCTGCTCACATTTTTAATAGATCAATTAGTCACAGAAGGAACCCCTCTTTATTTCCAAAACCTAAGACTTCTTCCCACATTCTCTAAACTTAATTTTCTTCACTACTCAGCGCTAAAGAAAGCTTTTTTAAATCACAATACAAAAGGTGATATCGATGGAAACCTTACATGCATTGAAACACAATGCGCTCCATAGTCTCACCCAAAGAGGATTATTTCTTTACTTTAATAACACTCTTTTGATGGTGTATATCCCCCTGAAAAAGGCTTTTCTTAACACCTGGGAGAATGACTTAACCCCTTAATGACCGGGCCATTTTGCACCTTCGTGACCAGACTGATTTTTGCTAATCTGACGTGTCAATTTATGTGGTAATAACTTTGGAACGCTTTTACTTATCCAGGCCATTCTGAGATTGTTTTCTCGTCACATATTGTGCTTCACAACAGTAGTAAATTTGTGGCAAAATATTTCATTTTTATTTATAAAAAAAATAGCAAATTTACAAAAAATTTGGAAAAATTAGCAAATTTCCAAATTTCAATTTCTCTACTTTCAAAATAAATAGTAATACCTCCAAAAATAGTTATTATTTTACATTCCCCATATGTCTACTTTATGTTGGCATCATTTTATAAATGTCATTTTACTTTTTTAGGACGTTAGAGGGCTTAGAAGTTTAGAAGCCATTTTTCAAATTTTCAACAAATTTTCCAAAACCATTTTTTTTAAGCACCAGTTCAGATGTAAAGTGATTTTGAGTGGCTTACATAATGAAACCCCCCATAAATGACCCCATTTTAGAAACTACAACCCTCAAATTATAAAAAAAACTGCTGTTACAAACTTTGTTAACCCTTGAGGTGTTCCACAACAATTAAAGGAAAATGGAAGTGAAATTTCAAAATTTCACTTTTTTGGTAGATTATTCATGTTAATAATTTTTTTCTTGCAACACAGCAAGGGTTAACAGCAAACTAAACCTCAATATACATTGCTCTGATTCTGCAGTTTACAGAAATACCCCATATGTGGTGGTAAATGTTTCTATGGGTTTGTGGCAGTGGTCAGAAGGAAAGGAGCGCCATACGGATTTTGGAGGCAGATTTTGCTAAAATAGTTTTTAGGCACCATTTTGTAATTGAGAGACCCTGACGTACCCCTACAGTGGAAACCCTCAAAAAGTGACCCCATTTTGGAAACTACACCCTTCAACGAATATATTAAGGGGGGTACTGGCCACTTTGACCCCCTAAGCGTTTTACGGAATTTGGAAACACTTGGCTGTGAAAATGAAAAGTTTCATTTCTTCCAATAAAATGTTGCTTTAGCCCCAATTTTTTTTATTTGCATAAGAGGTAACAGGAGAAAAGCACTCCATAATTTGTTACCCATTTTCTCCTGAATACGACAACACCCCATATGTGGTGGTAAACTGCTGTGGGGGCACATGGCAGGACTCAGAACAGAAGGAGTGCCATATGGATTTTACAACACAGATTTTGATGGATTGGTTTGCGGGAGCCATTGATTTTTATTCTTTTGAGCTATTGTCTTATGTAGGGGCTCATTTTTTGCAGGATGAGGTGAGGTTTTCATTGGTACCATTTTGGGGTAAATACGCCTTTTTGATCGCTTGGTATTACTCTTTTTGTGAGTCAAGGTGAAAAAAATAGCTGTTTTGGCATAGTTTTTTTTAGAATTTTTTTACAGCATTCACCTGAGGGGGCAAGTCATGTGATATTTTTATAGAGCAGGTTGTTACGAACGCGGCGATACCCAATATGTCTAACATTTTTATTATTGTTAAGTTTTACACATTAGATGCATTTTAGAACAGAATTAAATCTTGTTTATGTGTTGCCATTTTCAGAGAGCCATATTTTTTTTATTTTTCGGGCGATTGTCTCAGGTAGGGTATCATTTTTGCAGGACAAGATGACAGTTTGATTGGTACCATTTTGGGTTAAATAAACCTTTTTGATCGCCTGCTATTACACTTTTTGTGAGGGAAGAGGGAAAAAATGGCTATTTTGGCATAGTTTTTTTTTATTTTTTTTACAGCATTCGCCTGGGGGACCATCTCATGTAATATTTTTATAGAGCAGGTTGTTACGGACGTGGCGATACCCAATATGTCTAACATTTTTATTTTTGGAAAGTTTTACGCATTAGATGCATTTTTGAACAGAATAAAATCTTTTTTTTGTGTTGCTATTTTCTGAGAGCCATATTTTTTTTATTTTTCGGGCGATTGTCTCAGGTAGGGTATCATTTTTGCAGGACAAGATGACGGTTTGATTGGTACCATTTTGGGTTAAATAAACCTTTTTGATCGCCTGCTATTACACTTTTTGTGAGGAAAGAGGGAAAAAATGGCTATTTTGGCATAGTTTTTTTTTTTTTTTTTTTACAGCATTCGCCTGGGGGGCCATCTCATGTAATATTTTTATAGAGCAGGTTGTTACGGACGTGGTGATACCCAATATGTCTAACATTTTTATTTTTGGAAAGTTTTACACATTAGATGCATTTTTGAACAGAATAAAATCTTTTTTTGTGTTGCTATTTTCTGAGAGCCATATTTTTTTTATTTTTCGGGCGATTGTCTCAGGTAGGGTATCATTTTGGCAGGACAAGATGACGGTTTGATTGGTACCATTTTGGGTTAAATACACCTTTTTGATCGCCTGCTATTACACTTTTTGTGAGGGAAGAGGGAAAAA
Source organism: Rhinella marina (assembly GCA_900303285.1). Lineage (NCBI taxonomy): Eukaryota > Metazoa > Chordata > Amphibia > Anura > Bufonidae > Rhinella > Rhinella marina. Next base: position 12,054 of record ONZH01024643.1, read on the forward strand.
ATGGCTATTTTGGCATAGTTTTTTATTTATTTTTTTTTACAGAATTCGCCTGGGGGGCCATCTCATGTAATATTTTTATAGAGCCGGTTGTTACGGACGCGACGATACCCAATATGTGTATCATTTTTATTTTTGGAAAGTATTACACATTAGATACATTTTTGAACCAAATAAAATATTTTTTGTGTTGCCATTTTCTGAGAGACATATTCTTTTTATTTTTCAGGCGATTGTCTTAGTTAGGGTCTCATTTTTTGCGGGACAAGATGACGGTTTGATTGGTACCATTTTGGGGTACATACGCTTTTTTGATCGCCTGCTATTACACTTTTTGTAAGGGAAGGTGACCAAAAAATGTCTGTTTTGGCACAGTTTTTTTTTTTTTTACTGCGTTCACCTGGTAGGGTGGATGATGTGATATTTTTATAGAGCCGGTCGATACAGACGCGGCGATACCTAATATGTATACCTTCCTTTTTTTTTTACAATTTTTTTTAACTTTTTTTTGGGAAAATGGCGTTTTTTTTTTTTTTTTAACTTTTATTATTATTATTATTTTTTTTTTTAACTTTATTTTTTAACTTTTTTTCCACTTTATTTAACTTTTGGGGGTCTGATCCCCTTTAAAATGCATTACAATACTTTTGTATTGTAATGCATTGGCTGTAAGTGTATTACTCAGTGTAATACACTTACAGCCTGCTTCCTGTGCGATCCAGGGGGCTGGATCGCACAGGCTCGCAGGGATAGCAGCCACGATGCCTAAGGAAGGCATCGGGCTGCTATCTAAGCCATCGGGTTCCCGTCACAGCAACGCGGGGACCCGATGGCCCCGCTCGCCATCCTGAATAGATCGCGAACCATGCCGCACGCCTCATGTGCCGCGGTCAGCGCTGACCGCCGCACATGAAGGGTTAATGCACCGGCATCGGTGTTTTCACTGATGCTGGCGCATTCAGCAGGGTTCCAGTTACTGGGCACAGCCGGACCCCCGCCACTGGTCCGTCCGGGGGCTCCCTGACACCCCTTTTCTGCAGCGCCGTCTTTAGACGGCGCTACAGATTGGGGACTCGCGCCGCCTGCCGTCTAAAGACAGTGGGCGGTCGGCATCGGGTTAAACCGATACTTAACCAATAACCAAATTAAATCCATCTATAAAGCATCTCATTGCCACTCACATTGTGTACAGGTGAAAGAAAATAATATAAAATCATTACACAGTGGTACATTATTCCAATTAAAAAACCTAAGTGGTTTCCCCTCCTCTGTGATGTTTGTTGTAGATGCTCCAGTGATAATGGGACCTTTTTTATATATGTGGTCCTGCCCACTCCTCCATTGGCAATCAGTGTTGCCTACCATCTCCAAGATGTATAACATTTCTGTGACACCTAGGCCTGAACATGTCTTTCTAAACCTCCCTCTAAATTTATGCTGTATCTTCTCTAATAAACTGATCTATTTTATGCTAGTAGCGGGTAAGCGACTTATCCTCGTCTTGTGGCGATCTGCCCCTTGCCCTACTATTTCAGACTGGCTAGCTATGATTGGTCAACTGTAATGAATTGAAGAGCTTGCTACAAATATCCTTCCCATATTTCTGTTATAATGACCTCTGTTACGTTGACAAAAATGGTTTAAGTTTCATGCATGTAGTAAAGCAGAATATAATCAATTAATAAAAAGGACATTGAAAAGAAAATTTGGTACCCGCATGACTGATGAAGGTGGATTATCAGATGGCAATTACTAGCCTAAAACCTCAAAAACTATTAGTCTAGTCTTTAAGCATCCATATCTTATGATTTTTAATTTTCCTGTCCCTGCTCGCCCAAACACCATCAACAAAGTATACCATATGTGGTATTTAGTCTCTGTATGAAGCCACTCCTACAAGAAATGAGTCATAACACCAAAGTATTAGAATAAAAGAAGAGGAAGAGGATATCACGTGTAAGATACATAAATCACAAAAAACTCTATGTTGTTTATAAAGCAGCCAAAACAGTAGCTGATTAACACATAATGGTTCATATAAAGTGCAATCATATATGTAATGCAAATTAGAACTATCAGCCAACCGGGATATAATTAGTCCCTAGAAGTGATGAGCGAACATGGCGGCACTCATGACCACACGGTGTTCTGCCGGACACCGCGTGTGCTCGAGCGCCATGCTCGAGTCTCCTCCCTGCACGCTAATTAGCCAATTAGCTTGCGGGAAGGTGCTGGCATTCAATGCTAGTAGCCATGTTAGCTACTGGCATTACAGTAATTGGCTGGCCGGGAACGCGTCATCGGGTGCTATAAAGCACCCGGTGACATGTGACCAGAACATACCGAGCAGGGAGAGCTGCTGCAAGCAGGGACAGACAGAGTAGGGACAGAAGAACGCTAGACAGGGATAGAATTTCTGTTTCAAATACCAAAGAGCCCTTTTAAGGGCTATTATATCTTGCTGGCAAACTTTTTATTTTATTTTGGGGGTGTTAAAAATAGCGCTAGGTGGCCTGCCATTAACGCCACCTGTGCAGCTGCTGCATACTGTATGATACTCTCTGTATACTATATACCTGGCATCCTTTGCTATTATTTCTGCTGTTAAGCCTGCAGTACCTCTTTTGTGTCTTGCTGTATAACATTTGCGCAAGGAGGGACTTGTGTAGGGATAGGATTTGGCTAGGCAGGGCTAGTATTTCTGTTCAAAAGTCACAAAAGTCCATTGTTATATCTGGCTGCATTTTTTTTTATTTTGGGGCAAAAAGAACGCAAGTGTGCCTGACGCTAATACCACGTGCACAACATGTGCATTAGAACCATTCTGTAGTCTATATACCTGACATCCGTTGCTATTTTTTCTACCGTTAGTTAAGGCCGCAGTTCCTCAGCTGCGTCTGCTGTATAACATTTGTGCAAGGAGGGACATATAGTGTAGGGATAGGATTTGGCTAGGTAGGGCTAGTGTTTCTGTTCCAAAGTCACAAAAGTCTATTGTTATATCTGGCTGCATTTTTTTTTCTTTTGGGGCAAAAAGAATGCAAGTGTGCCCTGACACTACCATTACTTGCACAGCGTGTGTATTAGAACCTTTCAAAAGTCTATATACCTGACATCCGTTGTTATATTTTCTACCGTTAATTTAGGCCGCAGTTCCTCATTTGCGTCTGCAGTATAACTTGTGCAAGGAGGGACCTATACTGTAGGGATAGGATTTGGCTAGGCAGGGCTAGTATTTCTGTTCAAAAGACACAAAAGTCCATTGTTATATCTGGCTGCATTTTTTTTTCTTTTGGGGCAAAAAGAACGCAAGTGTGCCCTGACACTAACACTACGTGCACAGCGTGTGCATTATAACCTTTCTGTAGTCTATATACCTGACATCTGTTGGGTTTTTTTCTACCGTTAATTTAGGCCGTTGTTCCTCATTTGCGGCTGCTCTATAACGTTTGCGCATTCTAAATATTTGACGTTTGGTGACATTTTTCTGATCATACACTTAATAAAAATCTGCACTACTGTACTTGTGACAAAGTTGCATATATACCTCATAATATGCGCAAGGTGAGCAGAAAGGAACGGGGAAGTGGGCGTGCTGCTGATGGTGAACGCAGAGGTGATGGCTCTGGGCGTGCTGAAACTGTGCCTGCTGGCAGAGCCCAAGAAACAAAGTCATCCAAAACTCCTAGCTTCATGTCTCAGTTTGGAGGGCGGCGCAAGACAGGTTCTTGTTAGGTCAACATGTCAGGAGGACCAGTGTGAGGTTAATTTTTTTAGGTTAAAAAATTAGGGGTGCGGGCCTGCTGGTGAACCTCTTAAATATTTAAAGGCGAGGGTAGCCTAATAAGCAGTTTGATATGCTGGAGGAAGAGGACAAGAAGAGGAAGGGGTTCATGGAAATACAGTGTATTCAATACACCTTAAAAGCCACATTTAAAGTTCCTTTATGTTCAGCCGCTTTCCTCTGGTGGGGTAGCGAAGTCAGGGGCAATCCAGGCCTTGTTCATTTTATTAGCGTCAACCTGTCAGCATTTTCAGTTGACAGGTTGATGCGCTTAGCAGTTATTATACCCCCAGCGGCACTAAATAACTGCTCCGAAAAAAACGCTGGTGGCAGGGCAGGCCAGCACCTCAAAGGCACAGAATGCCAGTTCGTGCCATGTGTCCAGCTTAGACACCCAATATTTATAAGGCACAGAGGGATCGCTGAGGACATTGACATTGTTAGCTAGGTAATCTTTTACCATTTTACAAAACTTTTCCCTGCTAGTTGTGACGCTAGGCCGCTTATCAGAACCTTTTCCACATGCAGCGCTGTTCGTCTTCATTGAGAGCAGTAAATAACCGCTCCGAAAAAACGCTGCCGGCATGGCAGGCCAGCACCTCCAAGGCGTAGAATGCCAGTTCGTGCCATGTGTCCAGCTTAGACACCCAATATTTATAAGGCAGAGAGGGATCGCTGAGGACTAGATATGAGCGAATCGATTCGTTGATTCATATCAAATCTTGGGAATTTTCAGCTGCGAAGCGAATCCAAATATTAGGTGATTCGCTTCGGCTTTGTACGCATTTGCTACGTAGTTCTACGTCTCTCAAAATGTCCGGCAGCCTAAGAAGTCGGTTGATGTGCCCACTGAAGTGTTCACTCCGCTGGCTGACATGGCGGAGGCGGCAGGAGTTCCCGCTCTGCCGCGGAAGGACTACTCCCTTCGGCAAAATTCAATGGTCCCCGAGGCTGTCACCCGGAACGCCCTGACCCTCTGGGAATACAAAAAGTTGGTAGAGGAGTGGCTTGTGCAGGTTTTGGAGCACCCACGGCTGGAGCGCCGAAGGGGTACCGTTAAATGGTTCAGTGTGGAACGGGGAGTAGGTTTTATCGGCAATGAGGAGACGGCGGAAGAATTATATGTCAACCGCCGTTCTGTAAAGCGGCCGTATCTTCCGCCCGTCCGCAACAATCTCCACGCAGGGGATTACTTGGAGTATACCCTCATGAAGAGCCTCCAAGACCCCTTTGCTACTGGGGTGAAACTCCTTAAGCGACCAGCTACTCCAGCAGCGCCCCCGGAAGACTGGAGTGAGGAGGCCCAGGCCGCAGAAGAAGCTCGGTGTTCCCATGAGACCAATGATGGGACTCTGTGATCTGAGGAGAAATCCCATGCTCAGCTGGAACCCCTGATACCAGATTTGCCACTGCCGCCAATCCTTCATGTGGGACAGATGACCACCAACAGTTTTGTGTACCAGTCATCGGTGGTACAATACCAACTGCCATGGCAGGGGCAGCCTGCACAGTCCGACGCACGCAGAAGACCGTTACCAGAGCCCTGACAGCCAGAGATTCTGTCACCTTGTATGCCGGCGGGAAGATCTGGCCACTACAAGGTAATGGGTAATGCCCAAGTTGCCATGGCCCTTGCAAGTGTGACCGCCCGGTCACTACTAAGACCATCCCTGAGAGGTCGGTGGGGGTCTGCTGCCGCAGCCAGTGTCACTTTCATGAGGCAGGAGTTCCCTCTCATGTCTTTTAGCTCCAGCAGCAGTGAAGAGGACCTGCTGGCCCTTAAGTAAGGATCCTGCAGGGGGGGCGGAGCTTGCGCCGGACAGAGATGGTCATGCTTTTCTGAGCTCCATCTTAAAGCCTGTTCCTACAGAAGCTAACGCTAGCCTACAAGGTCAGAAATGGTGAAAATCTGCAACACCAAGTCTGGGGATAACCCCCCACCCTCCAGGACTGCGCCAGGAGGAGGTGAGATGGATAAATTTATCAAGAAAGCTGCAGCCATCTACGCAGCTAAAGAAACCAAGATGGCACCGGCCTCGCAGCTCAGAGTGGGAGAGGGAGGCCCAGACGCTTCCGAGGGAGATAGTGAGATGGAGGACACCAGCAGCCGCCAGAGCGGCTAAATACCTAAAAATAGCCTTATCTAAAGCGGTGGAACTGATCCTACAAGAACTCTCATCTCTACGACATGATGTTTGCCACATTGGAGGGAGAGTGGAGACGCTGGAGACCACCCAAGTCGCCATGTTGCAGTTTCAAACTGCGGCCTCTGCAAGCCTACACCAGTGTCAAACCCACCTGAACGAGATGCACACAGCCCTGGAAGATCAAGAGAACCGGGGCAGAAGAAATAATGTGAGATTCCGTGGAATCCCCGAATCCATTCTGTCAAACGAGGTACCGGAGACTGTTAAAGTTATAATAGCTCTTCCCAAATCACTCTGGAACGCGCTCACAGAGCCCTGCGCCTGAAACCCAAACCCTCGGAACTACCCAGGGACATTATTTGTTGCTTTCTCAATTTCCAGGAGAAAGGAGCAGTCCTGACCAAAGCGAGAAACATGCCAGAAATTACCTTTGAGGGTCATCAGATTTACATTTACCAAGATCTGGCTCCTCTCACCCTCCAAAAGAGACGTTCACTAAAACCTCTGACCTCGTGGCTTAGGGACCACAATGTCCCATACCGATGGACATTCCCATTTGGTCTGTCTTTTTTCTGCAATGGCAAACGTTTTATGATACATAGTTACATAGTTACATAGTTAATACGGTTGAAAAAAGACACATGTCCATCAAGTTCAACCAAGGGAGGGGGTAGGAGTGATGAAGGGGAGGGGGACGGGTAACCTTAAGACATGACTCTACATTTCTTAATATGTGGTGACCTTCTTTTTCTCTAAGAATTTATCTAAGCCTGTTTTGAAGCCCTCAGCTGTCTTTGCTGTGACCAGCTCCTGCGGTAGACTGTTCCACAGATTCACAGTTCTTATAGTAAAGAAGGCTTGTCGCCCCTGGAGTCTGAACCTTTGCTTCTCCAGGCGGAGGCAGTGCCCCCTTGTCTTTTGAGGGGATTTTACCTGGAACAGTTTTTCACCATATTTTTTGTATGGGCCATTTACATACTTATACAGGTTGATCATGTCCCCCCTTATACGTCTCTTCTCAAGACTAAACAAGTTTAACTCCTTCAATCTTTCTTCATAGCTAAGATGCTCTATGCCCCTTATCAGTTTAGTTGCCCGTCTCTGCACCCTTTCCAGCTCCAGGACATCCTTCCTATAAACCGGAGCCCAGAACTGAACAGCATATTCCAGATGAGGCCGTACTAATGCTTTATACAGTGGTAATATGACATCCCTGTCCCGCGAGTCCATGCCTCTTTTAATACATGACAATATCCTGCTGGCCTTAGAAGCAGCCGATTGACATTGCATGCTATTCTGCAGTCTATGGTCTACAAGGACACCCAGATCCTTCTCTACAAGTGACTCTCCCAGTGTTACTCCCCCTAGGACATAGGAGGCATGCAAGTTGTTAGTACCCAGATGCATAACTTTACATTTATCCACATTGAACCTCATCTGCCAAGAGGATGCCCAAACACTCAGTGTGTCCAAGTCAGCTTGTAACTTCTGCACATCTTCCATAGACTGGACTCTACTACAAAGCTTAGTGTCATCTGCAAAAATTGAAACAGTGCTGTTAATTCCTCCCTCTATATCATTAATAAATAAATTAAATAAAAGTGGACCCAGCACTGAACCTTGGGGTACACCACTTATAACTGGGGACCATTCAGAGTAGGAATCATTCACCACCACTCGCTGAGTACGCTCCTTCAGCCAGTTCTCAATCCAGTTACAGAGTAGATTTTCTAATCCAACCGACCTTAATTTACCCGTCAGACGTCTATGAGGGACCGTGTCAAACGCTTTTGCAAAGTCCAAATACACAATATCCACAGCCGCCCCTCTATCCAGACTTCTACTCACTTCTTCATAAAAACCAATCAGGTTAGTCTGACAGCTTCTGTCCTTAGTAAAACCATGCTGGTTATCACTTATAATACTATTATCCAAAACATATTCCTGTATATAGTCCCTTATTAGACCCTCAAAAAGTTTCCCCACAATGGACGTTAAGCTCACCGGTCTGTAATTCCCCGGGGATGACCTAGAGCCCTTCTTGAAGATGGGCACCACATTTGCTTTACGCCAGTCCCTTGGCACTATGCCAGTCACCAGAGAATCTTTGAATATTATATACAAGGGCAAAGAAATTACTGAACTAAGTTCCTTAAGAACTCTTGGGTGTAACCCATCCGGTCCTGGAGCCTTATTCACGTTTACTTTGTTTAACTTAGCTTTGACCATATCTATATTGAACCAGTTGAGTATATTACATGAAGTATCACCAGCACTTACTCTACCGACAGCAGCTCCCACCTCTTCATGTGTATATACAGAACTAAAGAACTCATTCAGTAGCTCCGCCTTTTCCTGATCCCCAGTAATCAATTCCCCATCACTATTATTCAGGGGTCCTACATGCTCTGACCTAGGTTTTTTTGCATTTATATATTTGAAGAATTTTTTGGGATTGGTTTTGCTATCCCTGGCCACCAGCCTTTCATTTTGAACTTTTGCTGCTTTTATAGTCCTTTTACAATCTTTATTAACCCTTTTGTAGTTATTAAAGGCTATGGCAGACCCCTCTGATTTGTATATTTTAAATGCCCTTTGTTTTTCATGTATTGCCCTTTTAACATCCGCATTAAGCCACGCAGGGTTTAATTTTAAGCGTTTGTATTTGTTCCCCCTAGGAATAAATTCTGCAGTATAGTTACCCAGTGTAGATTTGAAGGTCTCCCATTTATCATCTGTGTCACTACTTGACAACAGCTGCTCCCAGTCTATGTCCTGGAGTGCGGCCCGTAACCCTGGGAAATTGGCCTTTTTAAAATTAAATGTTTTTGATCTCCCAGCATGTTTATGCTTTCTACACTTTAGGATAAAAGTAACTATATTGTGGTCACTATTACCAAGGTTTTCCCGAACAATTACCTCCTCAACTATCTCTGCATTGTTAGATATAACCAGATCCAACAGTGCATCACTTCTTGTTGGTTCTTCTACAAACTGGCCCAGAAAATTATCCTGCAATAAGTTAAGAAAATTTCTCTCCTTTGCAGTTGAAGCCGATCCATGACCCCAATCAATACCAGGGAAGTTAAAATCTCCCATTATCACTACTGTACCCGCCTGGGCAGCCCGCTCTATTTGTCTATGCAGCTGATCCTCTATCTCCTCAGTGATGTTTGGGGGTCTATAAATTACACCAAAAATAATTCTTTCATTGTTAGTCTCCCCTTGTAATTCCACCCACACGGATTCTGCATTCACACAATCATCACCCACTATTGTCTCCTTCATACTCGCTTTTATACTACTTCTGACATACAGACATACTCCTCCTCCTTTCCTATTCTCCCTATCCCTCCGAAACAGAGTATAACCCTGGAGATTGACAGCCCAGTCATGCGAAGAGTCCAGCCATGTCTCAGCAACTCCAACTATATCAATTTCCTCCTCCAGTACCATGACCTCAAGCTCAGCCATTTTGCCTGCTAGACTTCTGGCATTTGTGAACATACACTTTAAATTACCATGTGTTTTTGTACATTTAGGTTTAGAAATGTAATTTATTGATGTTTTCTGACTAGACATGTTTTTTCTGCTGATTTGTAACACATGGATCTCCTTATCCACTGCTGTTATCCTCCCCCCGTGGTCCACTTCTCCACCCACCACTCTGTTCTGACCACTCTCTAACCTATCTACCACTGCATGCTTTGCTTTATTTTCTGCTTGTCCTCCCCCCCACATCCCTAGTTTAAAAACTCAGCCACCCCCTCTAGGATTCTCTCCCCCAGCACAGCAGCCCCTCTTCCATTCAGGTGCAATTTATCCACAGAATACAATTTGTACCCCAATGAAAAATCAGCCCAGTGCTCTAAGAACCCGAACCCTTCTCCCTTACACCAAGACTTGAGCCATGCATTCAACTCCCTCAGCTCCCGCTGTCTGTCCTGCGATGCGCATGGCACAGGCAGTATTCCTGAGAATACAACCTTGGAGGTCCATCCCTTCAGCTTGGCTCCTAGTTCTCTATAATTATTCTTAACAGACCTCCACCTACCATTTATTCTGTCGTTGGTTCCCACATGGACCACGACAGCTGGGTCATCCCCAGCCCCTCCCAGTAATTTGTCCACCCGTTCCACCACATGCCGAACCCTGGCACCAGGGAGACAGCAAACCATTCGGTTGAGGCGGTCTTGGCGACAAATTATTCTATCCGTCTTCCTGATTATGGAATCCCCTACCACTACTAGCTGTCTCGGCCTGCCTGCTTTACCATCCCCCCCACTACTAGATGGACTGTTCCCCCGGCTGTTAGGGAGACCAGTATCCACTAGGGTTGCCATTTCTGAGACTGACACCCTCGCATCATCACCTAACTTGGCAATTTTGCTTGGGTGCACAGAAGCAGGACTGGCCTTCCTTTTCCTAGACCCCTTGCCACTCCCTCTATTCGGGTTAACCCAGCTCCTTACATGGGCCTCCTGATTTTCCTCTCCACCCTCCATAACAGACCCCATAACTGCCTGTTCTGTGAGAAGCAGGCCCCTCTCAAGATCTCTTGTTTCCCTCAGTGTTGCAATATGCTTCTCCAGATCTCTAATGTGAGCTTCCAGATTGGCAACATGCTCACATCTACCACAGCGGTATTCACCCAGGAACTGCTGCTCCTGTTGTTCATACATGTGGCAGACTGTGCACTGTTGAAAACTTTCAATCTTGCTATCCATCCCAGTGACAAAACAGCAATCAATTAACAAGAATAAAGTATTTACTGCAAACTTTTTACAACTCTTATAACTCTACTGGTCACTTAGCTCAGTCACTTGTCTCAGGAGCAGCCTCAGTCAAGAGCAAGGCTCAGTCTGAGTTCAACTGATACTTTTATACACCTGAGATTAATTAACCACACCCACAGGCAATCAGCAGACTAGAGAAAAAAAAGGGCAAAAAAGCAGTTTAAACTTGTGTCTGTTCTGATTCTATTTGCCAATGTATGCTACACCAAACAAAACAGATTTTAGCTGTATATAATCTTTCTATAAACACAAATCACTCTCTACACAAACAACAATCTCTTATAACTCTACTGGTCACTTAGCTCAGTCACTTGTCTCAGGAGCAGCCTCAGTCAAGAGCAAGGATCCGGAACCATGAAGACTTGGGCCCAGTTTACGAACACCTGGAGATTTCCCCTATGGACATACCATGATGGGACATGATCAAGGACGTAGCCTGCCTGCCTGAGGTGCCGAAGGTTCTTCCTTTTGAGCTTCACCAGACCCCAAAGTCCCAAAGACCGAAGAGACCGAAGACCACAATGACTCCAAGAAGGATCCAAACAGAAGACACCTGATTCATTCGGAGGAGAGTACATTGATGCATCTTAAGTAGAACTTTCCCACTTCAGTCCCTTTCATGGGACCCTACTGACTTGCAATATCCTCAGTGCACATCCATAATCCTATCCTGCTGGCCAATCCAGACGTGGTTGCTTCTTACCTTTAGTATATGTGTCTTTTATTTCTAGTATTTTAAATTACTATATAATTTTCCTATACACTACCCTGGTTTCAGCTCTGTCATCTTAGTACTCACACCATAGGTATTCCCTTCTGTCCCATTTTGTCTTTACAATCCTCTTTTTCTTATAACTTCTCCCTAATTTGCCCTACCTCTCTGCCCCCCCACCCCTGCCCCCCATTCTTTTCCTTTATCTTTCTTCTCTCTCTTTTTCCTCTACTTCTTCTTCTTTTTACCTTCCTTTATTTTCTTTTCATTCCTACCCTCATCCCTTGCCCCGCCCCCTTTTCAACTCCCCTGTCACTATTCAAATAGCCCTCCGCATACCATAGATCATTCTCCATACCATTGACAGCTAAGTGGTCTTCAAGTTGGCACTTCCCTTCTCCCTTTTTCCTCTCCCCTCCCCACCCTCCCCTCGGGGCCCTTGGCCTCCCTCCTTCCAACCATCCTACTATCCCTTCTTTCTCCCCCTTTTACACCCTTTCATGCCTGTACCATCCTGAATAACTCAGCTTCCCTGATATATAAATGCTAGATCTTTCCCCTCACATACATCAGACCTTCAGCTTTTGGAGGGGGGAGACGTCCCTTCTCTACTGGGCTCTGGCCTTAGTTGTGGATATCTGAGTGGGCCCCTAACCCCATTCTGGGTGGGGGGGCGGCGCGGTTCCCCACGACATTTTAAATTTTCATCACTGTAGTCGAACGGGATTCAAATGGGTTACTATACCTTACAACCCCCTTTTCTACCCCAGCCAAATTAAAGGGTTGGAGACACTTGTTAAAGAAGGCCATATGTTCATGGCCTACATTTTCGGTCATAACTGTTTAATTTGTTTAACTTGTTGGTTTTCATTGTTTTTCTTCCAGTTAATTGGAGCATCACTGTACCTGGGGAGATGGACTGACGGTCTCTTAGCAGTATCGGTGGGAGGGAGATGCCGAGGCCGAGAGGATGAGTACTGCATTACACACTATTGCTTTCTTTACCTGAAATTATACTTAACCTTCACATATCAATTAGCTTCCTTTGTCCCTTGGAAAACACATGATGGCTGATATAAGGATCGCCTCATATAATGTTAGAGGCCTAAATTCCCCATCAAAGAGACACCAAATATTTCATGTGCTGAAAAGGAAAAAAGCTAATGTGATATTCCTCCAAGAAACACATTTTAAAACGAATCACTTCCCCAACTTATACTCACATTACTCCCAGTGGTACCATAATGGGTCTCCCTCCTCAAATTCTAGAGGGGTTAGTATTGGCTTCCAGAAAAAGCTCCCCTTCCAAGTGATGGATCAAAAAATAGATACGGAAGGGAGATATATCATGTTGAAAGGGAAGATTAATGCACAATGCTATACATTTGTCAACATATACGCTCCCAAAACTAAACAAGTAGCTTGGCTCAAAACCCTAGTCTATCAACTAGAATCCTTTGTGGAAGGAATTACAGTCTTGGGAGGGGACTTTAATGTCACCCTAAACCCCTTGTTGGACGCATCTACAGGGAAATCCGCTCACTCCCAGAAAGCCCTAGGTTCACTAGTACATAAACTGGGGAAGGCTCATTTAATAGACGCCTGGAGAGTACAGAACCCTTCCACAAAAGACTATACTTTCTATTCGACAGTCCATACGTCCTATCAACGCTTAGATTACCTCTTTGTCTCGGGAGCTCATCTTCAGCAGTGTTCTGGACTGGAGATTGGATCCATTCTCCTATCTGATCACTCCCCGATACACATGTCAATAAGGGCCCCCAATATGACCCATTCCTTTCAGTCATGGCGTTTAAATGAGTCTCTCACCTGTTCCCCGTCAACGCACTCCAGACTGGCACAACTGCTTTAGGAATACTTCACAATAAACGCCACCTCAGATGTATAACCACAAACTCTATGGGACGCTCATAAGGCATACATATGAGGGCAATGTATCAGTCTGGGTGCACATGCTAGGAAGGAGAGACAGAAACAAATAGATACCCTGCACACCAAAATCAAAAGACTGGAAAGTCTACATAAGCAGTCCCTCCTACAGACACAGTTAGACGACTTAACCAAACATAGAGAAGAGCTTAAAAACCTTCTTAATAGTATTTCTGCCAAATACTACTTACATTCCCAACATAAAATATTCGCCCATAGAAATAAAGCCTCCAGATTTGTAATGCAAAGGTTGAAGCAAAGACGTGCTAACAACTTTGTTACTCAACTTAGTGGACCAGAAGGGAAAAAGATCTATGACTCTCACAAAATAGCAGAACAATTCAGACATTATTACAGTGCCTTATATAATCTAGACTCTGGAAATCCCTCAACCACTCCTACCTCCACCTGCTCCTTTCTAGAAGCCATCCACCTCCCTTGCCTGTCTGAACACCAAAAACAATTTCTCACCAACCCCTTTACCGATTATGAACTTATTCAAGCTATAAAACACTCCCCCAAAGGGAAAAGTCCTGGTCCGGACGGACTCCCTATTCAATACTATTCGGTCTTTCAGCATATATTGGTTCCAAGGTTACTCCTGGTATTCAATCTAGCTCTAGATGCTCAGCCTCTCTGTCTAGACATGACTAAAGCCAATATCACCCTCATCCCTAAAATTACTAGCAAAAATGCTCGCCACCAGATTAGCAACCATACTTCCCACTCTGATACACAGAGATCAAGTGGGCTTTGTCAAGGGTAGGGAGGGGAGGGATAACACCTCCAGAGTATTGAACATCCACAACTATGCTTCTCAGAAATCGATACCTCTAGCGCTTCTTCATCACTGACGCTGAGAAAGCGTTTGACAGAGTTAATTGGGTGTTTATGGAACAAGTATTAATTAAACAACAATTTCCTCCTTCCTTCATAACAGCAGTTAGAGCCATGTACACGAATGCTTCAGCTTCAATAATAGTTAACAATGTACTGTCAAGCCCCTTCCAGATTAGAAACGGTACCCGCCAAGGATGCCCCCTTTCCCCCCTCTTATTTGTCCTTACCCTAGAACCTCTCCTCCAAACTATTAGATAAGATCAGACCATTAGAGGTATTACATTGGGAGACCAAGAGCACAAAATTGCTGCCTTTGCAGACGACATCCTTATGATTATCAGTAATCCTGACTCGGCACTCCCCAAACTATATCATCATCTAGAGTCTTATGGCCGTTATTCGAACTTCAAAATCAATACCAGCAAATCCTTGATAATTACATCTCACATCACCCATTTAAAACAGAACTCCCCTTTTAACTGGTCCTCTCCGACGATGACTTACCTGGGAGTCAAAATAGGACCAGACCCTTCCTCCCTTTTTTCTTTAAATTACATACCGCTATTAAATAATATTACCAACTCACTAAAGACACTGGACCTCCCCATTCTATCGTGGTTCGGGAGAAAAAACTTACTTACCTCACTGGTACTCCCCAAACTTACCTACCTTCAACAGGTTCTTCCCATACCTATCCCTTCAACTTATTACATTAAGTTACGGTCCCTCTTTAGATCCTTTATCTGGATAAAGAAAAGAGTTCGTATTTCTTATAAAATGCTATCTAGACCTAAAACCCAAGGGGGCATTGCCCTACCAGACACAGAACTATATGGCAAGGCGATTCTTCTCTCTAGAGTGGTCGATTGGTTAAGGGCACCCGCCCATAAATCATGGGTTGGAATAGAGGAATCTCTGTTGGGAACCTCACTGAGATCGGCTTTACTCACCCCTCAAGTCCAGACCCCCGCTACCTCTAAAACATCTCCTCTTATTAAATCGACCCTTGCAGCCTGGTCTTGGTTACAACGGACACATCTAGCAGTCCCTATCCCTTCTGCATTACTACAAGTCCAGGATGTTTTCCACAAGGCCCCTAGGGCACTATATGAAGGTCTCCCGAAAAAAGTCAGGTATTCCAAACTTCTGGTTAGAGATCTTTATCGAAACTCCGAAATCTTGGAAGACGATAAGCTTCAAAATCTATTGGACATTCAGCCTACACAGATTATGGCGATCCCACATTTGAAATCATACCTTACAAAACAGGTTACACCTCAAAACTTCCTACGTCCCTTAAGGGACTCATAAGTGCCCCCAAGCATCCTACTAAAATAATATCGCAAATATATAGCAGATTAAGGAACCCATACCCTCCAACAGTCCCAGCATTCATCCGTCTTTGGGAAAGAGACTTGGATAGGACTCTCACACCGGAAGACATAGTAACATAACATAGTAACATAGTTTGTAAGGCCGAAAAAAGACATGTGTCCATCCAGTTCAGCCTGTTTTCTACAAGTTGATCTAGAGGAAGGCAAAAAAAAACCATGTGAGGTAGAAGCCAATTTTCCTCACTTTAGGGGGAAAAATTCCTTCCCGACTCCAATCAGGCAATCAGAATAACTCCCTGGATCAACGACCCCTCTCTAGTAACTATAACCTGTAATACCCTCCAGAAATACATACAGGTCCTTCTTGAACTCTTTTAGTGAACTTACCATCACCACCTCCTCAGGCAGAGAGTTCCATAGTCTCACTGCTCTTACCGTAAAGAATCCTCTTCTATGTTTATGTACAAACCTTCTTTCCTCCAGATGCAGAGGATGTCCCCTCGTCACAGTCACAGTCCTCGGGATAAATAGATGATGGGAGAGATCTCTGTACTGACCCCTGATATATTTATACATAGTTATTAGATCTCCCCTCAGTCGTCTTTTTTCTAAAGTCAATAAGCCTAATTTTGATAATCTTTCTGGGTACTGTAGTCCACCCATTCCAGTTATTACTTTAGTTGCCCTCCTCTGAACCCTCTCCAGCTCTGCTATGTCTGCCTTGTTCACAGGAGCCCAGAACTGTACACAGTACTCCATGTGTGGTCTGACTAGTGATTTGTAAAGTGGCAGGACTATGTTCTCATCACGGGCATCTATGCCTCTTTTGATGCAACCCATTATCTTATTGGCCTTGGCAGCAGCTGTCTGGCACTGGCTTCTACAGCTTAGTTTGCTGTTCACTAAAATTCCTAGGTCCTTTTCCATGTCAGAGTTACCCAGTGCTTTACCATTTAGTATGTACTGGTGACTTGCATTATTCCTTCCCATATGCATAACCTTACATTTGTCAGTGTTAAACCTCATCTGCCACTTTTCTGACCAAGCCTCCAGTCTATCCAGATCCTGCTGTAGCAGTGCACTGTCCTCCTCTGTGTTAATTACTTTACACAGTTTAGTGTCATCTGCAAAAATTGATATTTTACTATGCAAACCTTCTACAATATCATTAATAAATATATTGAAGAGAATAGGACCCAATACAGACCCCTGTGGTACCCCACTAGTGACAGTGACCCAATATGAGTATCTACCGTTAATAACCACCCTCTGTTTTCTATCACTGAGCCAGTTACTTACCCACATACAGACATTTTCTCCCAGGCCAAGCATTCTCATTTTATATACTAACCTTTTATGTGGTACCGTGTCAAACGCTTTGGAGAAGTCCAAATATACGACATCCATTGAGTCGCCACGGTCAAGTCTAGAACTTACCTCCTCATAGAAACTGATTAAATTGGTTTGACATGACCGATCTCTCATGAAGCCATGCTGATACGGAGTTATTTGCTTATTTTCATTGAGGTACTCCAAGATAGCATCTCTCAGAAAACCTTCAAACAGTTTACCCACAACAGAAGTTAAACTTACCGGCCTATAGTTTCCGAGCTCTGTTTTAGGACCCTTTTTGAATATTGGCACCACATTTGCTATGCGCCAATCCTGTGGAACACTCCCCGTCAGTATAGAGTCCTTAAATATCAGAAATAAGGGTCTGTCGATGACATTACTTAATTCTCTTAGGATACGGGGGTGTATGCCATCCGGTCCTGGTGATTTGTCTATTTTAATATTTTTAAGACGTTGCTGTACCTCTTCCTGGGTCAGAGAGGACACTTTTAAAGGGGAATTTACTTTTATACTCTGCATTTCATCTGACAGTTTATTTTCCTCAGTGAATACAGTGGAGAAAAAGTTATTTAGTAGCTTCACTTTCTCCTCATCGCTCTCTGCAACTCCCCCTTCATTACTCTGTAAGGGGCCGACACCTTCAGGTTTTACTTTTTAGTATTTATATAATTGAAGAACATTTTTGGAAGGTTATTATTAGAGATGAGCGAGTAGTGTTCGATCGAGCTGGTATTCGATCGAATACTACGCTATTCGGCGTACTCGATTTCGTTCGAGTATAACGGCGATGGCGCACTTAGAATTCGTTTCCCCTCCCACCTTCCCTGGCGCTCTTTTTCCACCAATCACCATGCAGGGGGGGTATGACAGGCACGCTGAGCACGCTGGCAGCGCGAAAACGGCGTCTACATGGATTGGCTGGAAAAACCATGTGACCTCGAATATTAAAAACTCAGCTCTTTCTGCTCGTACGCATATGCTGCGTGAACTTAGTCAGGGACAGAGGCTGGAGAAGGGAGAGACAGGTTTTAGCTGTTGGACAGGCAGGAGCGTGATTAAAAGCCCTTATCAGGGCTACTATAGTGCAGTACAGTGATAGCTTTACTACAATATAGACTTTACAGAGAACGGCTGCTGTATTCAGGGATAGCTGCTGGAGTAGGGACAGAGAGAGGCATTAGTGGTGTATTAGGTGCTCTGCTACATACCAAACTATATTTGGCACTACTGCTGTGTACCTTGAAATATAAAATATATAGGCCTTATAATTGGCAACTGTACTGTGCGTTCTCTTGCAAACTAATTTAAATACCTGGTGTTAATACACACCGTCTGAACAGTTAGTACACGGCTGTGTACCTTGAACTATAAAATATATAGGCCTTATAATTGGCAACTGTACTGTGCGTTCTCTTGCAAACTAATTTAAATACCTGGTGTTAATACCCACCGTCTGAACAGTTAGTACACGGCTGTGTACCTTGAACTATAAAATATATAGGCCTTATAATTGGCAACTGTACTATGCGTTCTCTTGCAAACTAATTTAAATACCTGGTGTTAATACACACCGTCTGAACAGTTAGTACACGGCTGTGTACCTTGAACTATAAAATATATAGGCCTTATAATTGGCAACTGTATTGTGCGTTCTCTTGCAAACTAATTTAAATACCTGTTGTTAATACACACCGTCTGAACAGTTAGTACACGGCTGTGTACCTTGAACTATAAAATATATAGGCCTTATAATTGGCAACTGTACTGTGCGTTCTCTTGCAAAATAATTTAAATACCTGTTGTTAATACCCACCGTCTGAACAGTTAGTACACGGCTGTGTACCTTGAACTATAAAATATATAGGCCTTATAATTGGCAACTGTACTGTGCGTTCTCTTGCAAACTAATTTAAATACCTGGTGTTAATACACACCGTCTGAACAGTTAGTACACGGCTGTGTACCTTGAACTATAAAATATATAGGCCTTATAATTGGCAACTGTACTGTGCGTTCTCTTGCAAACTAATTTAAATACCTGGTGTTAATACACACCGTCTGAACAGTTAGTACACGGCTGTGTACCTTGAACTATAAAATATATAGGCCTTATAATTGGCAACTGTACTGTGCGTTCTCTTGCAAACTAATTTAAATACCTGGTGTTAATACACACCGTCTGAACAGTTAATACACGGCTGTGTACCTTGAACTATAAAATATATAGGCCTTATAATTGGCAACTGTACTGTGCGTTCTCTTGCAAACTAATTTAAATACCTGGTGTTAATACACACCGTCTGAACAGTTAGTACACGGCTGTGTACCTTGAACTATAAAATATATAGGCCTTATAATTGGCAACTGTACTGTGCGTTCTCTTGCAAACTAATTTAAATACCTGGTGTTAATACCCACCGTCTGAACAGTTAGTACACGGCTGTGTACCTTGAACTATAAAATATATAGGCCTTATAATTGGCAACTGTACTGTGCGTTCTCTTGCAAAATAATTTAAATACCTGGTGTTAATACCCACCGTCTGAACAGTTAGTACACGGCTGTGTACCTTGAACTATAAAATATATAGGCCCTTATAATTGGCAACTGTACTGTGCGTTCTCTTGCAAAATAATTTAAATACCTGATGTTAATACCCACCGTCTGAACAGTTAGTACACGGCTGTGTACCTTGAACTATAAAATATATAGGCCTTATAATTGGCAACTGTACTGTGTGTTCTCTTGCAAACTAATTTAAATACCTGGTGTTAATACACACCGTCTGAACAGTTAGTACACGGCTGTGTACCTTGAACTATAAAATATATAGGCCTTATAATTGGCAACTGTACTGTGCGTTCTCTTGCAAACTAATTTAAATACCTGGTGTTAATACACACCCGTCTGAACAGTTAGTACACGGCTGTGTACCTTGAACTATAAATATATAGGCCTTATAATTGGCAACTGTACTGTGCGTTCTCTTGCAACTAATTTAAATACCTGGTGTTAATACACACCGTCTGAACAGTTAATACACGGCTGTGTACCTTGAACTATAAAATATATAGGCCTTATAATTGTCAACTGTACTGTGCGTTCTCTTGCAAACTAATTTAAATACCTGGTGTTAATACACACCGTCTGAACAGTTAGTACACGGCTGTGTACCTTGAACTATAAAATATATAGGCCTTATAATTGGCAACTGTACTGTGCGTTCTCTTGCAAACTAATTTAAATACCTGGTGTTAATACCCACCGTCTGAACAGTTAGTACACGGCTGTGTACCTTGAACTATAAAATATATAGGCCTTATAATTGGCAAACTGTACTGTGCGTTCTCTTGCAAAATAATTTAAATACCTGTTGTTAATACCCACCGTCTGAACAGTTAGTACACGGCTGTGTACCTTGAACTATAAATATATAGGCCTTATAATTGGCAACTGTA
>ONZH01024644.1:0-13504 GCA_900303285.1 Rhinella marina
GTAATGTGAATCATGCTGTGCCAGCGGCTGTGGAAGTGATCCAGAATCCAAGTAAATAGAAAAGAAAATTCCACAGTACTTCCAAAAGTTGTTCAATGTGACGTTTCATTCTTTTTACCAGGACTTTTCTCACACAGTATTTTTACTGTCCTGGTAAGAGGAATGAAACGTCACATTGAACAACTTTAATTTTCTTTTCTAGATAGATATTAGATAAATAGATATGAGATGGATAGATAGACAGATAAACAGATAGATCGATCGATCTACCTGAACACCGAGGAGTAAGCAGCACTGAAGATGAGCTCCTGACTTAACACAAGTTTATACCTTGTAATGAGCTAATTGGAGGACACAACCAAGAAATTTGCGACTGGGATAAAAAGACTAAACACGGTGGATAAAGATTTGAAGGATTTTTAAGATACAACAACAAAAAAGACAAAAGCTGGGAATACACAGGACTGCAGAGAGGACAAGCAGTAGAGCACAGTCACACCTGAGAGGAGCCCAAGTACAGAGCACCGCAAGGTAAGGGCTTCCTGCCATCACACTGCAAGACTTGAACTGACTTTATAGAATACTACCTATATATCTAATATATACCTAAAGGATAAAGTATATATCGAAAAGGATAGAGGATAAAGTATTCTTAAACTGATACAAGGGAATAACACATCATGCAGGACAACTGTGGAATGCAGGGGGCAGCCAGCAGGGGGTCGGAGGTCTCAGAGATAAACTTCCCAAACACAGCTAGATCCAAGGAAGCGAAAAAGGCCATAAAAAGGCCCTAATCATGCAAAACCCAGAGGAGCTGTTTGCAGACTTTGATAACCAGAGGGTGAAAACAAACGTACTATTCTACACAGAACGCCATGGAGCCTGGTCTGATACTCTGTGTGACAATTACAAGAACATCACAAAATGTGGGATTAATAGTGGGAAGCAGATCAAGGTGAAATATAGTGATGGTGAAACCTCCCTCACCATCAACGTCTACAATAATGGCACCATCATGGTACAAGGAACTGAGCCCAAACTAGAAGAATTCCAGCAGCTCTTCCCCCACATAACACAAACAAAGTAAAGACCATCAGAGACATAAATAATCCAGCTGATGCCTCAGCTCCAGCACAGATGGTCTCCAGGGACAAGTCTACATTGGGCTCCAGTACCTCACACCCCTGTCTGGAGACCCTTAGAGACTGCCTCTCACTATTGGAAATAGAACTTATTCAATTAAAGGAAGATTTTTTTAAAAAAGCCAAAAAGTAATAAATCACAGCGACCAGCTAAGAGAAGAGATAGCCAGGCTGAAATCTGAGCACAGTGCAACCTTGCGCAACCTCCAGATATCTCTTAACACACTCAAACAAGAGAATGCCCAGCTCAGAGAGGAGGTAACACAACTGAAGAGACTTAATCAACCCCAAAAGCTGGAGGAGGCCCCCCAAAATGCAGGCACCATCACTAGTCCTGTGCAGACACCTGCCATAACACGGCGCTCACCCCAAAATGAACTTTCCAGCAACCAGTGACAGCCAGAGTCACAGTTACCCCACAAACAAATTGACCAACACCCCAGAAACCACCCCTAAACAGAAAAATAAAGCACCCTGCCCGGACATCGTCCTTATTATAGACTCCAATGGAAAGTACCTCAACACAAAAAGACTCTTACCTGGAAAACAGGTCACAAAAATCCGCTGCTCAACCATTACACAAGCCGTGGAGGTGAATAATAATCCGTATTTCACCGACCCCAAGCACCTCATCCTACACACCGGCACAAATGATATGCAGCAAGAGGGCACCGCAAACAAACTGTCACAATTAGCAGAGGCTACCCAGCAAAAATTCCCCAGCACAAAAATAATCATGTCTGCGCTGCTCCCAAGGAAAGACATATCCCCTAGTATAACCCAACAGATCAACACCGAGATGGCCGCCAATATTACACAAATACCAAATATAAAACTGGCACAACACCCGGAAATTACACTCAGTCACTTGTATGACGACAAACACCTTGATAAACAAGGAGCAAGCCATCTTGCCAAAGAACTTAAGGACATGGTACTAGACAGACCCCAGAGACCCCGACCTCAAGGAAGCCAAAGCCCAAAAAATAGATGGCAAACCACGGGAAACAATTACCCCAGACCCAGTCCACAAAGATCGCAGAGGTGGAGGAAACCACCGGCAACAAAATGGCAACACACTGCAACAGAGAACAGCAGCATGACGGAAATAAGAACCCTGCTCAGCACATTCTGTAGCAAAACTAATGTACCCCTCAAAACAACCCACTATGTCCGATGAAAATGACGCTCTTTACAAGGCATACCGACACACAATGACATCCCTTACTATCAGCAGCTGGAATATCCAAGGGCTGAACGTTTCAGCTTTTGGATCCAAACCTAATGATCCAGACTTTAAAGACAGACTAAAAAACATCGACATCCAAATCCTCTTGGAGACATGGACCCGGGCAGATGATGAATCCCTAGCAACCATGGGCTACAAGGAATTTTCCATCTCTGCCCAAAAAAGCAAGACCACCAAACTGGGCCGCCGTTCAGGAGGCATATTAATATGGTATAAGGAGGAGCTTAAAGAGCATGTAAAGGCTATCAAACAAGGAGACAACCATATCTGGTTAAAAATAAGCAGCTCCATCCTCAGCTGTCAGTATGACATCTACCTCTGTGCAGCATACATCCCTCCTTCAGAGTCCCCCTACTCCAACCCAGATATCTATGAGGTCCTACAAAAAGGGAGGCTGCCCAATTCCAGTCCCGGGGCAGGGTGACGATCTACGGCAGTGGTCTCAAACACGTGGCCCACGGGTGCCGTGCGAGACCAAATTAAAAATGGCAGCGGAGTAGAGGCGGCCAGAAACTAACAGGAGCCGCTCGCGAGCCGAAGTACGGACGGCGCGCGGCTCCTGTTAGGATGTAGTTCCGGCCACCTGAACTTCAGGCCGCCTCTACTCCGCTGCCATTTTTACAGTAGTAGTACAGGCGGCCGGAACTACATCCTAACTGTCCTTTTTTTTTTTGTACTTAGTAGTACAGACTCGCGCGCTCTGCCGCCTGAGAGTACAAAAAAAAAAAAAGGGACAGCAGGAGTGAGCACAGCAGGACATCAGGAGTGAGCACACACTAAGTATATAAGTGAGTCTAGTAACTAGAGGAAGCAATGAATATTTTTAGCTGTTATTTAAACTCTAGTCCAGAGTGTAACATAAGTAGTGCAGAGGTGATGGTCACATACCTGTATACAGGTATGTGACCATCACCTCTGCACTACTTATGTTACATTCAGGACTAGAGGGTAAATAACAGCTAAAAAATATCATTGCTTCCTAGTTACTAGAGGAAGCAATGAATATTTTTAGCTGTTATTTACACTCTAGTGACCATATGTACATACTCGTGTTTCTCCGAAAATAAGACAGGGTCTTATATTATTTTTTCTGCCAAAAAAAGGGCTAGGGCTTATTTTCGGGGTAGGTCTTATTTTTGGAGAAACATGGTACAATATGGGCACATTAACAGCCAAACTCATGGTACATATTATTAGTAAAATTCATGCTGGATGTCACCATTTGAGTTAAAGGGTTATTCTCATTTTAGACAATGGGGGCATATTGCTAGGATATGCCCCATTGTCTTATAGGTGTCTTATATCCAGAACAGAGCCCCCGAACTGAATGAGGGCACACTGCGCATGCGCAGCCGCCCTCCATTCATTTCTATGGGGCCGCCGAAAATAGCTGAGCGCTGACTCGGCTACTTCCGTCGGCTCCATAGAAATGAATGGGAGCGGTGGGCGCGCTTGCGTGCTGCGCTCCCATTCATTTCTATGAGCGGGTGGGTGGTGGCCGGACCCCCGGAAACCTGGGGTCCTCCAGGCGCAGCGCTCCCCGCTCCGTTCTGGATATAGGTGTGGGTCCCAGCGGTGGGACCCGCACCTATAAGACAATGGGGGCATATCCTAGCGATATGCCCCCATTGTCTAAGATGAGAATACCCCTTTAATATGAGTTAATAAGATCCCCATATCCCCCTTAGAGTCCTCTATGAAACTGTAAAAATGATAAAAATTACCCCTGTAGTTTTTTTTTAAACTTTATATAGTTCTATGTTCCATGCAGCACTAACTGTCAGACCAGTCCTGAAAGGCACAACTACCGGCCGTGACATTTTTTCAACAACTCGAAGGTTGCGTTAACACAGCAGGACTACCTTGGGATAAACTTGTGTCCGTAGCAACAGACGGTGCACCAGCAATGTGTTCTGCCAACATTGGTGTTGTGGGATTGTTGAAAGCAAAACGAAATCAGCTTTCTTTGTCGGGTCCTTTCAATACAATACACTGCATTCTGCATCAGGAAGTGCTGTGTAGCAAAAGTCTAAAAATGAAAGAAGTTATGGACTTTATTATTAAGACGGTTAATTTTATACGAGCAAGAGGTCTCAACCATAGGCAGTTCACTTCATTCTTGTCTGATATGGACGCTGAATATGGAGACTTGCTGTACCATACCGAGATCAGATGGTTGAGTCGAGGAAACGTGTTGAAGAGATTTTTTGCTTTAAGAGAGGAGATAGCGCTTTTTATGGCACTGAAAGATAATGACGTTGTGCAACTTTCTGACCCAGCTTTTGTATCTGATTTAGCATTTCTAACAGATGTGATGGAACACCTCAACACACTCAACTTGCAGCTCCAGGGCCCAAAGCAGATTATTACGATAATGTATGACAGGGTCAAGGCATTCAGATGTAAGCTGTCTTTGTGGGCCAAACAGCTGCAGTCTGGCAATTTGGCTCATTTCTCAGCTATGCAGTCGTTACGGGTTGACCCACATCACTTGAGTTATTACTCAGATATTATTTCTCAGTTACTGCAAGAGTTCGATCAACGTTTTCAAGATTTCCAGGTTCTTGAACCAGAATTTGCACTGTTTTCCACTCCGTTTGCGGTAGACGTTGCTGGCATTTCAGAAAATCTGCAGATGGAGATTGTTGACTTGCAGTGCAACACTGTTCTTAAACAGAAGTATATGGACATTGGTGTTCCAGATTTCTACAAGTTTGTCCCACGAGAAAAGTTTCCAAAACTTGTTACCACTGCTGTCAGGATCATGGCCATGTTTGGCAGTACATATGTATGCGAACAATTCTTCTCGTCACTGAAGCTTAACAAATCAGCACTGCGGTCAAGACTTACAGATGAACATCTTCGTGCAACATTGCGATTGGCTACCGCGCATGATATCCAGCCCAATCTTGACATTCTTGTGTCTGTCAAACGCTGCCAACTGAGCAGCCAGACTGCATTTAGCAACACCTGAATGAGACGTAGAGTAAACACGCAGTTTTATGGTATGTTTAAACCCACCAGTATTATTATAGTAATGTAGTATCGTTGTAGTAGTTCAAATAGCTAATTGATTAACAATAAACTGGTATTGTATGGAATTTTAAAGTATTGCGGCCCCTCAACTCCAAATTTTTTCGATGTGCGGCCCATTTACCCAGCAGAGTTTGAGACCCCTGATCTACGTGACCTCAACGCCAGAACTGGCACACAGCAGGACTATCGGACCTCTGATGGAAAACACTTATATCCTGGGGAGCAAGACCCACTACCTGGACTCTGTACAGACAATAAGAAACAGCTATGACAGAGTTGTTAACAAGAGTGGGAAAGTTCTGCTGAACTTGTGCCGGAGCCTGGGAATGTACATAATGAACGGGCGTATCAGGGGTGACTCTCCAGGACGGTTCACACTAAACTCCCACATGGGCAGCAGTGTGTGGTGGACTATGCCATTACAGACATAGACCCAGCAGACATAAACGCCTTTATAGTCACTCCTGAGACACATCTGTCAGACCACAACCAGATCCTGCTGCACATGAGATCCACCGACAAGCCAGCCACACAGCAGCCCCATCAGTCTGGTCTCTACAATCTGCCACCATCCTTTAAATGGGTCAGTCAGTCTGCCACCGAATACACCAATGCGACTAACCGACCCGAAATCAAAGAACTGCTCACAAACTTTTATATGAGCTTCTGTGAGTCAGACCAACAAGGGTCACCCAGGCAGTGAAGGATTTTAATAACATCCTGTACACCATGGCAGAACTAGCAGGTCTGAAACTAAGCAATCTCAAACGACCGAAAAATAGCAAACAGTCCCATAAATGGTTTGACAGCGACTGCAAGGCTCTACGACGTTCCATAAGGGTGGCCTCCAACCAAAAACACAGAGACCCCAACAACAGGGATGCGTGGGAGGCCTACAACACTCTACGCAGGAGATACAAACGCACCCTCAGAAAGAAGAAACAGAGGCACCTCTCTCACAAACTCCAACAGCTCGAGGACTCCCTCCAGGACAACTCATTCTGGGAGACCTGGCGCCATATGGGCACAAAAGCCCAAGAAAAACTCCCTCCACATTCAAAATGGCAGCATCTGGCTCAGCTACTTCAGGAATCTCTACAAAAACATCCCTGAAGAAGACCAAACCCCGGACAGCAACAGATAACTGTAAAACTAAGGGACATGGAGGAGGTCATCAAGAACTTCCAGAACCCTCTGGACTCACCAATCACAATGCAAGAGATACAGGAAAGAATCGCCCTCCTGAAAGGCAAAAAGGCCAGCGGTACTGATGGCATCCTGCCAGAGACGATTAAATACAGCCCCCCAGACATACACACTGCACTGGCAAAATTATTTACCCTCGTCCTCAGTGCGGGACACTTCCTCCAAGAATGGAACCAAGGCCTCATAACACCCATCTACAAGAATGGGGACCAATATGATCCAGCCAATTACAGAGGGATCTGCATCAGCAGCACTCTGGGGAAACTGTTCAACAGCATCATCAATAAAAGAATACTCACCTTCCTCACACAGCACGAGCTCCTCAGCAAAAGCCAAGCCGGGTTCATGCCAAACCACCGCACCACTGACCATATCTACACCCTGCACAGCCTCATCAAGACACACGTCCACGACACCAAACGTGGCAAAATATTTGCCTGTTTTGTGGACTTTAAGAAGGCGTTTGACTCTGTGTGGCACCTGGGCCTGTTCCTGAAAGAGGAGTTGCGGAAATTGGAGAGCGGAATAGTAGGCAGAACGTATGATGCCATCAAGAGCTCATACCTCAGGAATCAATGCAGCGTGAAAGTGAACGGGAAGAGGACAGCTTATTTCCAGCAGGCCCAAGGGGTCAGACAGGGCTGCAGCCTGAGCCCAACACTTTTTTTTTTTTTTTTTTTTTTTTTTTTTAAACAAAATGTTTATTAGGTTTTTTCAATTTTTTTCACCCAAAGTAATGTAAACAGAAAAGTACAATGCAATTTTTACAGAGGATAAGACTATACACGGTAAATGTAATACATGTTTTGCATCCATGTAGTATACAAAAACTAACATACCACCCTCGTCCCACCCCACCCCCCCTCTCTCATATGGTATCCCTGGTTTTCGACAAAGTACCTCAAGAAGTATGCTGATCTTCACTACGTCATTCATTTGTTTTGCTTGCAAATCTAATACTGACATATATCCTCGAAATGCGTCCCTTATGGATCCCACAGCTCCCTTCCCCGTTGACTATATCTCCTCTGCTGAGGGAGACAGGTTTTGTAATAGAAATGGGTGGATTCATGTGATCTCAAAATTATCCCTCTCTAAGGAATCTGAAGAGGTCCCAAAGTGCCTGCCACGGCCTCACGTAAGTACCACGTAGAATCTTTAAAAGGAAGCACTATGCTATGTCTCTCCTCTGGTTGCAGAAATTCACAAATAAAATACCGCCATTTATTAAAATATTTCTTAGCCATTGAGTCTTGCTTTCTCTCTGCCTCATATTTTTCTAACCACATGCATTTTTTTACTTGTGTCACTACTGCAGATATAGGTGGACATTTCCCTTCCAGCCATTTGAATAATAAACAACCTTTTAGCCGCCAGAAGAAAGACATGCAACATCTCACCTCCATGTTTGTCCCTGCTTCCCTGTGTTCTGGAACAGAATCATTTCAGGCGTTGCAGGAAAGTCTTCGTTCAGCTTCTCACGCATAAAGTCACCGAACTGATTCCAAAACACTCGAACAGCTGAACATTCCCACAAACCATGAAACATATCAGTGTCTTTTGTGTTACACTTGGGACACGCCATTATTCTCCCTCCCCTATCCCCCCTGTAGTGGCTGCTGAACCCATATATTGCTCGGTGAATAATCTTATACTGAGTTTCTCTCCATATTTCACTAATATTGGCCCTTTTAACACGTTCCCAGCCTTCAGTGATTAGACTGCCAATTGTTTCCTTTGGAAGTTCTGGGAGATTTTTTCTCCAGCTTGCAAAGACTTGAACTTCTGCTTTTGTTGTTTGCCTTCCTCTAATATGAGCATACAGTGTCGCTATATCCATCTTCCCACCTGGCGAAATCACCAATTTGTCAAAGTCATTATTACCAGAATCTTTTGAAAAGTCCTCCAACTTGGACTTTAGGTTTCCTACTATTTGATAATAAGCCAGGAAGGAAGAATCAGATATATTATGTTTGCCTTTAAATTCCATAAAGGAACAATAGCGGTGTGCCTCAACATTCCAAAAGTCTGAAACCGAGAGGTTTGGGATTATTCCCTGAGGTGAACTTAACCTGATCTGCCAAGTTCCACCGGTATGCAGAAGATGCAAGGGTCTTAAGTATTTGGATACTTGGTATGATAGACCATATATCTTCCGCACCACCTTCCACGTTATAATGGTATCTCGTAACAGTATGCTCTTTTTTATACCTTGAGGCAACTCGGAATAAGATGTATGTATAATACTATCAAGTGTCCACGGTTGCGCCAGAGCCTCTTCTACTTCCAAGTTGGAGTAGTTACTAGTCTTTCGCACCCAGTCTACACAATGTCGCATCAGGCTGGCGAGATTATATCCTCTAATGTCTGGCAAAGCCAATCCCCCTTTATCTTTGGGTAGCTTTAGTTTATATTGAGAAATCCTGCTTTTTTTCGAGTTCCAAATGAACATATTGAATGCTCGTTCCAGAGCCTTAATGTCTTTATGCCTCAATAGTATCGGGAGAGTCTGTAAAGGGTACAAAAGTCGGGGGAAACTCATCATTTTCAAGAGATAACATCTTCCCAAGAGTGACAGCGGAAGTTTTTGCCATTTGGCAAGATCAGCAATAATGGACTTTATCAGTGGCGTGTAATTTAACGAGTAAATATCTCCCGTATTACGTCCTACCTGGATCCCTAAATATTTAATGAATGGTTTATATAAATGATCAACATGGGTTTCCTTTTTCAAAGCTATTGGAGACTTTTTAGGTGATATATCAAGTAATTCACATTTCGCTTGATTTACTTTAAACCCCGAATACTTCCCAAATTGAGAGAGTAATGAGAACACCGTGGAGACATCTGCATGGGGGTCTTTTAAAAAGAAAAGAATGTCATCGGCAAACAAAGCATGTTTTATCTCCTCTTTCCCCACGGGAAATCCCTGCAATTGTAGTTGAAGTCTGGATTGCTATTGACAATGGTTCTATAGCTATATTAAATAATAGTGGAAGCCCAACACTCTTTAAAATCTACATCAATGAACTGGCTGCAGCTCTGGAGGCCTCCTCAGCACCAGGCTTCCCCCTACATGACCGCAAGGTGAAGTTCCTACTATACGCCGATGACCTCCTGCTGCTGTCCCCAGAGAGAGGCCTCCAAGACAGCCTGGCAGTACTGGAAAAATTCAGCACCACATGGGCACTACCCATCAATCATAAGAAGACCAAAGTCATGGTGTTCCAGAGGAAGGGCCAGAATAAAGCCTCCATTCCTTCCTTCACAATAAATGGCTCCACACTGGAGAAAACCAGCAGCTACACCTACAGTGCCTTGCGAAAGTATTCAGCCCCCTGGAACTTCTGGAGTGAGTTTTCTGAACTGAAAGTAAATGGGCAGAATAATTTTGCACGCCCCACTTTTCAGTTTTATTATTACAAAAAAAAGTTTAAATGATCCAATAAATTTCGTTCCACTTCACAATTGTGACCCACTTGTTGATTCTTCACCAAAAATTTAAAAAGGTTATATCTTTTTGTTTGAAGCCTGAAATGTGGCAAAAGTTTGAAAAGTTCCAGGGGGCCGAATACTTTTGCAAGGCACTGTACCTGGGGCTGGAGCTTAACCAATCAGGGAGCTTCAAAGCAGCAACAGAAACACTGAAAGGAAAAGCCTGCAGAACCTTCTACGCCATCAGAAGGCAACTTAACCACCTCAAACCACCAGTGAGGGTCTGGCTGAAAATATTTGATGGTGTCATCGCCCCGATCCTGCTCTATGGCAGTGAGGTGTGGGGCCCGGCCACCTACCCAGACCAGTCAAAGTGTGATTCCAGCCCAACAGAGACCTTCCATCTAGAGTTCTGCAAATACCTTCTCTAAGTCCATCGCAGCACCTCCAACATGGCGTGCCGGGCAGATTTCCACTATGGCTCACAGTGCAGAAGAGGGCAATATCATTCTGGGCGCACATACAGGGCAGCAGACCCTCTTACCACCACCAAGCCTGGCTGAGCCACAGGGCCCAGAGCAAACCCTGCACCCTCCAACCGAGTGACAGTTGCCTGTCCAACCAAAACCCCCAACATGCCCTGAACAAAGCACAAATAAAGGGGGTGATAGAGAGCTGCAAGGAGCAATACATAGAGGAATGGAGAAGCAAAATAGACACCAACCAGAAACTCACCATATACCAATCACTGCAAAGGGACTACACCACGGCGCCCTACCTGGAGAGGATACCCTACCCCAAACACAGACAGACCCTGACCCTGTACAGACTGAGCGCCCACAGCCTGGAGATTGAGACGTGGCGGCACAGGCAGACATACAAGCCGCGGGAAGGAAGACTGTGCCAGCACTGTGAGCAGGGGGCCCTGGAGGACGAGGCCCACTTCCTACTACACTGCAGCAAATACTCACCCGTGAGGGCCACATGCTTCCAGAGACCGTCCACTTACATACCGGACTTCACCTCCATAGATGAGCGGAGAAAACTCCACATCCTACTGGGAGAAGAGGAGTCAACTGTGGAGATCGCTGCCCAATATGTCTCCACCTGCCACCAACTGAGAGGAAGATGAGACACCATGGACTATTATACCCCTATACTGCCCTTTAACCCAACATCCACCCCCTAATTCCCACAATCAAAAGCCCCCTCCACAATACCTATTATTTCTTTTGCTTTGGCAATGCTAAATGTTTACTTGGATGTGCCAATAAATCTTTATTGAATTGAATAGATAGATGATAGATAGATAGATAGATGGATAGATAGATAATAGATAGATGATAGATAATATTAGATAAATAGATATTAGACAGATTACATTATATACAGTGGGGTAGGTGTGTGTGTGTGTGTGTTATAGAGAACAGGTCCTGTACATTCTCTGCAGGCTGCCTCTCCACCTGTACCTATCAGGGTAAATCTGCCAACAAGCAGCCCCTGTAATTTACTGCAGCACAGAGAGGAGAGAGGGGCCATCAGCAGATTTTTCAGGTCATAATAGGGGGGGGGACTTCTGAACTCACCAGTAAACCTCTGGAGCAGGAGTCCATTACCTTCACTGTGCAGGGCCTCCGGTGAGAGAGAGAGAGAGAGAGAGAGAGAGAGAGAGAGAGAGAGAGAGAGAGGAAAGGGGCGGGGCCAAGCTCTGCCTGACTGCTGTGGAGCCGGAGCTATGGATGCAGCACCCGGCTCCTCACAACAGCAATAAGGACCCTGCGGGCTACAGTGGGCGGGAGACCAGAGGCCAGCACTCTAGGTCTGATGTCTGTGCTCTTCTCGGGTGCAGCCACCATCTCTTTAACACACATGTCTGGGCAGCTCAGCAGGGGGCCCCTTAGAGGGTCGGGGCCCTGGGCAATTTCCCTGTTTCCCTATCTAACTAATACTAATTGCCCCCCTAACACCCTAAGCCTAACTAAAGGTCCTTTTACACAGGCCGATTATCGGCCGAAAAATCGTTCCTAGGAACGCTAGTGCCGATAATCGGCCCGTGTAAAAGTGGCCATAATCAGCCGACGAACGAGCAAAACGCTCGTTCGTCGGCTTGATTGGATCTTTTGTAGAAAACCAAAAGATCCAATCTGTCGGGCGCACATCGCCCTGTGTAAACAGGCGATGTGCGCCTGACAGTATGGAGCTTCCCGGCCCGCACAAGCGATACAGCGATCACTCGTGCGGCCCGGCGCTCGATTCGTCGGGCCGTGTAAAGGCTCCCTGCCCGAGCGCCGATATTGCTGATCGGCGCTCGGGCAGGGAGAATAATCGGCCCGTCTAAAAGGGCCTTAAGATTCTAAACTAATCCCCTGTACCATTTTTTTTTTTTTAAATTAACTTTTTTTTTATTTTTTATAAAAAAAAAAAAAAAAAACGGGGGATGGGACGGGAAAACTGGGGAACTAGGCAGACACAGCTCAGTTCTTCTTCTCACTACTGAGCTGTGCTGCTATTGCTGGATCCAGCCAGGGTGCTGCTGCTGGATCCTGGGGTGCTCACGGAGGTATGGGGGGATAGATGGGGTGTCTTGATGGGGGGGGGGGGGGGTTACTTATGTGGGGATCCCTGACAAAGCAGACACAGCTCATCTTTTCACCACTGAGCTGTGCTGCCTACACAGGGGGGGGGGGGGGGTCTGGGATAACTCTGATTTTTACACACAGTAATGCTCCGATCTCTCTCAGGAACAACGCCGGTTATAGTACACAGAAGCTGTGATTGGTCTGTCATATTTGACAGACCAATCACAGCGATCGCCGACGTGGGGACCACCGATTGGTCCATTGTCAGCTTCCTGTGACGCTCGGCTATGACAGCCGGCGTCACAGGTATGTCACAGTCACAGTTAGCACTGTGACCGTTACAGTCTATGACGGCTTATCCCGTCATGGGGCGGCAAGCGGGCCCCGCCCATGACGGGATAAGCCGTCATCGGGCGGGAAGGGGTTGAAAATAAATTTATATATATTCAAATCATCCCCCTTTCCCCAACAAAAACACATCATGGAAAAATGTTACTATTAAAATCTTTAAAAAAAAAAAAAAAGTCACTCACCAAAAAAATAAAAAGTGATCAAAGAGTCTTAGGCAACCCAAATATGGTGTCAATGAAAAGTAGAGATCACCCCACAAAAATACATATGTGATATCGCCATAATTGTACTGACCTGGAGAATGAAAGTAACAGCTCAGTTTTAGGGTCCATTCACACGAACGTATATTTGCGGGCCCGCATTACTGTGGACCCGCAAATATACGGGGGCGCCTGGCGTGTGTTCCGCAGCGCTCAGAACACACGCTGTGCGGCCCCATTGAAAATGCCTATACTTGTCCGTGCGCACAGACAAGTATAGGACATGCTTCAAAAGAGCCGCGG
>ONZH01024645.1:0-53560 GCA_900303285.1 Rhinella marina
GTTAAAGTTTTGTCTCATACAAACAATCTGCCTACAGTGATATCCATAGCCCCTCTGCTTCAGTGTGACATCTCTTCTCAATTATAGAATTATGATTTATTTTTTATTAGATTCTTACATTTTCATTGAAAAATAAGCATTTGAACAGATATAAAGCCCTCTCTCTGCCATTGTCAGTGCAGTCCTGATCATTTCATCCCGGATCTATGTCCGTCATGCTCTTGGTGGGAGAAGTAGGAAGATATTATGATGCCTTCCTGAGATGTGATCTCTTCCTCATGCTCTGCTGGTTATTTTACTCCTGTCTTATGTTCTGCTCTGGACAGTCACAGACCTCAGCACCTGGATGTCACCTAACCATGGCGGATAATGCATTTGAATATAAATATTATCAAGAAGGAGACATTATTATAGGAGGAATCTTCACTGTGCATTCATGGACAAGACAATGGAATTATATAGGAGAAACAATCAACAGAGATATCTGTATAACGTAAGTACATGACACTTTTCCATACTTTATATACAGTAGATATGTATTAACCCTTTAACACCAAAGAGATGATCTACTTCAATGAGCTTGTGATACAATCCTGAGAGACACAGACTGAACTGAATACACCATTGCACTGGGTGTAGACCAGGCTGTGTTTCTGTGCTGTGGTATATGTGGTGTAGAGATTAGAACATTACATATCACCTTCTCCTCACTCCTGGACATATTACTGACTCTGTTCTCCTCTTCATCTTGATAAGGATTCTGAATATCTGGAATTAGTGGATGACTTCAGTCTAACATATGATATAGAAAGGTGTGCACATATGAGATGTCTTCTTACATATTAAACCCTGTGACAGACGTGTACAGCCCGGCTTTCTATTAACCCCTTAGTGACCAAGAATGTTTGGGCCTTAATAACCAAGCCAGATTTTGGAAATCTGGTATGTGTCACTTTAGCAGAGAATAACTACATAAAGGTTTTGCATCCAAGTAATTCTGACAGAGTTTTCTCGTCACATATTGTGCTTTTCTTAAGTGGTAAAATTGTTATTGATACAATCTGCCTATATTTATTAAAAAAAAACATAAACATCTAAGAAACTTTGTAAAACTTGACATATTTTCCTATTTTCAACTGCAATTTTACATATATATATATATATACATAAATACTATTTAATATTTTTATGAGAAATATATTTCCACATGTTTACTTTCTTTTGGCTGCACTTACAAAAAACTTTTAATTAGAGAAAAATAGAAAATTAGGAGACTTACCATTTTAACATGCAACAAGCCAAGGTTGCAGAGGCTTATAAGTGTCAGAATAATGGAACCCCTCAAAAGTATTCCCATTTTGAAACCCCTTAACGTATTATCTAGGGGTGTAATGAGTTTTTTGACCACCCATTTTTTAAAAGAAATTAAATTAAAATTAAAATATATCACCCCGTTTCCCCTGTCTCCAGAAATATCCCCATTGTGGCCCTAATCTAATGTCTCTTCACACGGCAGGGCCCATACATAATGGAACACCCGGTGGCTTCCAGAACACAAAATTTGCTAGAAAATGTTTCAGACCCCATTGTAATGGCATTGAGTAGCCAAAATATGAGAAATCCCCCATAAATAACCCCATTTTTAAAAACTAGACCCCTTAAGCTATTCAACTAAGGGTGTAATTATTAGTTGTTGTTTTTTATGTTATACAGGTGAGAAAAAATACAATTTTCATTTTCATTTTTTACACAAAAGTGTCAAATTAAAGATTTTTGTACAGAGCAAATAAAAATGAAGGAGTACACCCTCAAATGTATCACCTCATTCCCCTATGTTCAGAAATATCCCCAGTGTGACTCTGATTTTATGTCTTGAAACACAGCAGGCCCAAACATAAAGGAGCACCCTGTGGCTTTCAGAAAATGTTTCAGACCTCATTGCACACTTGTAATGGCGCTGAGCTTCCAACATTATAGAAAACCCTAGAAATTACCTCATTTTGAAAACTAGAGTCTTCAATTCATTCAATTTATCTAGGGGTACAGTGAGTTTTTGTACTAATCAGTTTTTAACTAAATGAATGCTATTAACTAGAGATGAGCAAATTGAAGTTGACAAAGTGGAATTCAATCTGAATTTCAGGAAAAATTTGATTTGCACCAAATCTGAATATCCTCACACTTCGTGGTAACAAATCACATTTTTTTCCTAAAATGGCTGCTGCACCTGTTAGGACATGGAGTGAAGAACTCTGGGAAGGAGGGATCACCCACATTCAGCCAATCAGCAGCCAGCCAGCCCCTGTGATGTCACAGCCCTATAAATAGCCTCAGCCATTGTGCATTCTGCCATTCTCCAGTGAACTTATTGAAGGGAGAGATGTCAGCCGGTGCTAGGGACAGTGCTAGGAAATACTTCATTGTGCTGAAAAAATGATTTAGAAGATCAGGGAAATATTATTCATAGTGTAGGGAAAGGATAGGGAGGCAACATGTACGCTATTAAAGGAGAACAGGGTGCAATAGGGGAGTGTACAGCCTGGGTAATAGGAGAGATTCTATTGCACCTTGCTGTACTAATTGGGGATCCAAATTGCTGTTATACGGCTGCTTTTAGGTTTGCACTAGATGATAACTCAGTAATTACAGCAAACCTTGTTTGTTATTGGGGTGCAAGTGTTGTGTTGCAGGATGTATTTATAGGAAATATACATTCTGTGGTACATTTAAATTATTCTACAGTTTCTTTTGGGGTGTTTTAATAGTATAAAAAGTACATTTTATTTGCCATTCTGTGGTGCAGTTCCTTTGTACTAAAGCCTTTTTTGTGGTGTATTAGTGGAAAAAACAAATATGTTTTATTTGCCGGTCTGCTGTTAAGTTAAATTGTTCTACAGCTTTTTAAAAGATTTTTATCTAACAGTATGTCGGATATACAAGGGACAGGCCCTTTAAAGGGAACGGGCAGCGGCCAAAATGTCTCTGACGCAGGCACAAATAGAAGCAGAGTAAGGGGGCGTGTCAGCAGGAGTCGCAGCGAGAGGCCTGACCTCCCAGTGTCGTATCTTGACCAGCAACCCAGCAGTGCTTGAAAGGTTGACTTGGTCTTTTACTTTGTCACAAGTGACATCAGACACCCCCAGCCAAGTGTTGCTGGGTTCTTCAGACACAACATTTAGTTGGCATGGTCCGGGAGCAGGCCCTGTACCCTCACCTGTTCTCAAACTGCCTTTCTCCTTTTCTGTTCCCTCTGATAGAGAATTATTATATGCCCTAGGCTCCGCTCCACTGTTCAGCAATGACGAGCTACTAGTGACTGAAACGTTGCTGTCTTGGTGAAATTAATCACATTTTTTCTTCAATTTACATTTGGTGGTGCTGTGGAATTACGATTTTTATTTAAGAAGGAGCTGACCAATTCCGGAGCTACTGGCACACCAACACTCGATTTGGACCTTTGCAGTGCTGCTTTCATTACTTGTGTTTATATATATATATATATATATATATATATATATATATATATATATATGTTTTTCTCAATATCTGATGACATGAAATCAGAATAAACCTTTCCTGTTTTTGGTCAATTAGGATTACCATACTTATTATTATTTGCCAAATGCTAGAAAAATGAGAGAGAGAGTGTTTTAAGGCATTTTTATTACTTTCTACAAAGTCAAATGTACATAAATTTCATTAATATTTAATACCATTGCCCTTAAACTATATGACTTTGGTCAAACCTTTTGAATATCCTTCCACAAGCTTCTCACAAGAGTTGATCAGAAATTGGGCCCATTCCTCCATGACAAAACTGGTGTAACTGAGCATTGTTTGTTGATCGCCTTGCTCGCACCTGCCTTTTCAGCTTTGCCCATACATTTTCAATATGATTGAAATCAGGGCTTTGTGATGGCCACTCTAAATCATTACCTCATATAATGTAAATTTCACGTATTTACTGTTCAGTAGTAATAAAATATGTTTTCTTCCACTGCTACCCACTGTGTTTTCTCATAAATTACCATGGCACCGACCTGTAATTCAGGCTACCCTCAAAAGAAGGACTTAAAAGCCCCATTCCAAGTCCTGCTAAGTCATGCCCCCAACTCGGTCAGGCTACACCCCCTTCCACTCCGCAGCTGACGGGGATTGAAAAAATGAAGGTAAAAATCAACTTCTGTCAGCTGCAGGGGTGGGAGGAGGGTGAATTTCTCCCTGCAGCTCATGCTCAGACTGCACAGTGCTGATGTCTGAGAGTGAGCTGTTCAAAAGGACATCCCTGTGTCCGTCCAAGCCCTGTGCCGGACAAGGAGTCTGAAAGCTGGATTGTCCGGCGTAAAACCGGACCTCTGGCCACGCTAGGGGCAGACTAATGTTAGGGTGGCCAGACGTCTGGTTTTAGGCTGGACAGTCCAGTTTTCTGGCTCCCTGTCCTTCGTCCAGCGCAGTGCTTGGATGGACACATGGAAGTCCATCCTTTCAGTAGCTCAG
Organism: Rhinella marina; assembly: GCA_900303285.1. Classification (NCBI taxonomy): domain Eukaryota; kingdom Metazoa; phylum Chordata; class Amphibia; order Anura; family Bufonidae; genus Rhinella; species Rhinella marina. The sequence continues at coordinate 4,498 of ONZH01024645.1, forward strand.
ACAGCTTCTCATCCGTGTTTTCATAGAGCCAGGGCGTGACCTTGTGCTTAGGGGTGTGGCTTCATGGGGACTGGCGTCGTGGCTTCACATTTTGGGGCATGGCTAGTGAGGTCCAGCTTTCTGGGGTGAAGACAGTGGCTACCCTGGCTGCTGTGGAGGTCACAGGTAAAAGTAGAGGTAATTCTCGATATCTTTTAACGACACACACTCAAACATTAAATGAAATAGATGAAGTCTACCCAGGCGAAGCCGGGTCCTTCTGCTAACATATATATATATATATATATATATATATATATATATATATATATATATATATATAGACAGATATAAAAAGTAAAATATATATATCATTTTTTTTGTGTTTAAATGGGTAAATATATACTCATTTTTCAACCAGAAATGTGGAGATATATATATTTTCCTCATTATTTATATTTATTTTGGCTTTAATATTAATTTTATTACAATTGAAGCAGTAGACAGAATAGACAGAAGGGGTCAGTTCACAAAAGCACTGAGCAGCACTTCAAAGTTGCTGCTCAGCGCTCCATGTAAATCATTGCCCCATTCTCTATTACTGCTTCAGACCCTGAGCAGCTGGAGCAGTGATAAAAACATTTATTGACTCATTTTTTAGATTTATTTTTGGCTTTAATTATAATTTTATTATAATTAAAACAGTAGACAGAAGGGGTCAGTTGTTTCACAGCAGGCACGTCACAGTTACCGCTCAGCAAAATCACTGCCCCCTCCTCCATCACTGCTTCAACCCCTGAGCAGCTGAAGCAGTGAGGGAAGGAAGGGGAGGGAAGGGTTAATATCCACCCTTTTAGGGACGGAGCCTGGAGCAGGAGCGTTGAGCAGCACGTCACAGTTGTGGCTCAGGTGCTCCATGTAAATCACTGCCCCCTTCTCTATTACTGCTTCAGCCCCTAAGCATCTGGAACAGTGATAGAAACATACAAATCTATATACACAAATACATATTTACTGATATATATTTATATACTAGCAGAAGGACCCGGCTTCGCCCAGGTATATTTCTTTAAATGTTTATGTGTGTGTTGTTAAAAGATATTGAGAGTGACCTCTACAGCACCCCACCTCCTTAACAGTAACCTCCACAGCCCCCACCCCTTAACCTTGACTTCCTCCACAGTGCCCCGTCTTATTAAAATGGCACCTCCACAGGGGCCCACCCTCTTAAGTGACCTCTACAACACCCACCCCTTAACACTGACCATAGGTTACATTCCCCTTAACTAACCTCCACCATTCCTGGCCCACTGGGACAGAGACCTCCACAGCAACTGCACATTTAACAGTGACTGTCACAGTATCCCACTCCTTGAACAGTGACCTCACAGTACCCCACTGCCACTTTAATAGTGGCCTCCACAGTCCCTTCCTCCCTTAACAGTGACCTCCACAGTGCCCACCCCTTTAGCTGTGACCTCCACAGCAGCCTGCCGCTAGGGTGGCCAGAGGTCCGTTTTTAGGCCGGACAGTCTGGCTTTCAGACTCATTGTCCTCCATCCACAAGGATGTCTTTTTGAACAGCTCACTCTCAGACAGCAGCACTGTGCAGTCTGAGCATGAGCTGCAGAAAGAAATTCACCCTCCCTCCCATCCCTGCAGCTGACAGAAGTTGATTTTTAGCTTCATTTTTGCAATCCCTGTTGGCTGCGGAGTGATAGGGGCGTGGCCTGACCAGGTCAAAGCATGGCTCAGCAGGACCTGGGGGCAGGGCATTTAAGGGCTTCTTTTTAGGGTGGCCTGAATTACAGGTGGATGCCATGGTAATTTGAGGAAACACAGTGGGTAGCAGTGGAAGAAACATCTTTTATTACTACTGAATAGTAAATATGTGAAATTTACATTACATTAGGTAGTGATTGATGATGAATTAGTCTAAAACTTAAGGTATATTTATGGTAACTGGAATACCCCTTTAACAGTGGCATCCACATCGCTATGCCCCTTTAAAGCAGACCTACAGCAGTGAAGAAAACTTGCTTGGGTTGTTATGGAAACCTGGTGTGAAACTGTCTGTATGTGCAGGCTAAGGGCCTGCGAGCTTCTATTGGCTGATAAGGGTCATGTGAGCAGCTTCTATTGGTTAATGCATTTTTTGGGAATATCTCAGGAACGGTACGTCCTGGAGAGCTGAGACCCGGTCTAAAACCTTCCCGGACACCTGATGTACCTGTGTGCCAAATTTCGTGATTATAGCTGCAACGGTGCGGATTCCTGTAGCGGACATACACACATGCATACATATATACATATACTCAGCTTTATATATTAGATACAGTGATCCCTCAAGATACAATGGCCTCAGGATACAATATTTTCAACATACAATGGTCTTTTCTGACCCATCGTAAGCTGAAACCAGACTCCACATACAATGCCTCAGACTCAAATCCAACTAATCAAGGTCACTTCTCTGGTAAAATAGCTGGATTAGTTACTAGTTACCAGATATTCCTGACTGTTATATGTAAGGACTTGTTTTATCTTAGTTATCTGCTTATTTTTCTTAAATCTTAATTTTCTTTTATCTTGGATGACATTTTGGGGCTTTAGAACCAATTACTCAACTTACAATGGTTTCAACATACAATGGTCGTCCTGGAACCAATTAATATTGTATCTTGAGGGACCACTGTATATATATTTAACCCCTTCAGGACCCTGTCATTTTTCACCTTAAGGACCAGGCCATTTTTTAGCAAATCTGGCATGTGTCAATTTATGTGGTAATAACTTTAAAATGTTTTTACTTATCCAGGCCATTCTGAGACTGTTTTCTCATCACATATTGTACTTCATGACAGTGGTAAATTTGAGTCAAAATATTTCATTTTTATTTATAAAAAAATACCAAATTTACAAAAAAAATTTAGAAAAATTAGCAAATTTCTTAATTTCAATTTCTCTACTTTTAAAATACATAGTAATACCTCCAAAAATAGTTATTACTTTACATTCCCCATATGTCATGTTTGGATCATTTTGAAAATTACATTTTATTTTTTTAGGATGTGAGAAGGCTTACATCCTTAAGGATTGTCATACAGATATCCCTCTAATCTGCGTGAGAAGTAGAGATGAGCGAATCATTAAAAAAATTATTCGCCGAACTTTTCCTAAGATTCGTATATTCGACGAATAGATTAGTTGCATTTGCGTACAAAATATACGTTATTATGTGCTATTAGCGAACATTCGCGCACTAATAGCAAACGTTCATTAAAAAAATTATGCAACTTCTTACAAGACGTATGCATGAGCGTACAAATGGCTTACAAATCCTCAGCGTACTATTGCCTACGACATCACGTAATACGCAGGCACGCACGACGAGAGGCCCTGATTCGGCTGATGGACAGAGAGGATTACGATGGCACACACCGCCATCCAAACCAGCATAAGTAGGAGGTGATCCAAGGCCTGCGCCATCGTGTCCACACCATGAGGACCCCGGGCCAGATCCAGCGGAAATGGTCCGATCTGAAATTCAAATGCCCAGAGTGGCTTAATGAGATCCGCGTAGAGATACGGCAGGGTGAGTAACAAAATATTTGATAAGTAAAAACATGTAAAAAAAATTAGTGTACTGTATTGCATATATACCAGCAGTCACTGCCAATAATGAAAAAAGTATAGAAGGACAACGTGGTCGTGCGTAGTGCGCTGCAGTAATTTTGTTTCATGCTAGGCAACGCCTCTAACTCTTGTCCCAAACAACTTAAGTGAAGGTATTCTAGTCATTATTGTTAATGGTGCTGGCCGTTCTCCCGTTTGTGTCAGGCAAATGCACTAGTTCGAAAGAAAGTACCCTTATATGCCCCTTCATAGTTAGCGCTTCCTCCTCCTACACATAGACTCAAAGACGTGCCCATGCTGCAGCTACTGTCAGTGGGCGACATCCAAAGTATTCCTACCGCACCGTGTTAACGATATAAAGAAAGTTATTGTGACGATAACGTTATCTATTGCCATAAATACCCTTTTAGAAGAAAAAAATATGATATGGCCCCCCTCTCACACCCATAATATCTTCATAGTAGTATGTGTTAGTATTAAAAAGAGTCATCATCTAACAATTGTGTACATTTTTATGTTGCAGAGCACCGTCGACGACGGCGTCACCACCGTCGAGGCAGGACGGCCCCTGAAGTGCCTGCAGCCTCTAGTAAGTGTAAAACAGATTTAATTTATTTTTCATCCAAGCAACGTGGGAGTGCAGCTGCAGTAAGAGCACTAGTGGTTAGGAACGGGATCCTCCAGCCCCAAACTATTCCCATGTATCTACAACGGTTCATTAGAGTTGAATGTAAGGATACTTCTACACTAGCGGCAGCCCAGATCTGGCAGGTGGAGGGTGCCGCAGGTACACATGTAACTGTTGTATTTTTGCTCCGGCTGCCTCTCAGCAGGGGTTAACGTGCTGCGACCGGATCCGCGGCCCGCCCCCATTACAGTGAATTTGTGTACCCTTCACCCACCAGATCCGGGCTGCCGCTAGTGTAGAAGTAGCCTTAGGCCATTATTTAATGATTTTTGACAGCTGCTCCACCACAGAGGAGCCGCTCTCACCGTCCTCCACCCCAGCGAGAGAGGACCCCACCTGCTCCTCCAACACCATCAGCCCATCTACTATGTATGTTTTTTCTTTGGTAGCTCCAACAGACAGGGAGCAGTTTTCCCCTGGACCATGGGAAGACCACGCCGTATGGGTGTCCAGTAAGTACTACAAAAGGCTCAGTCAGTACAGAATACATGTCACAGAATAAGTCGCTCCAGTACATTAAAGTTTAGATTTTTTTTTTGTGGGACAACCACTGTAACTCGATCATACAACTAAGTACATAACTGTTTCCACCCCTACAGACATCCCCACTGACTTCGAAGTGGAGGCTGGATTACGGCGCCTTGGCTCCAGGCTCCACGCTGCCTCACAGCTCATTCGTGGCCTGCAGCTGGAGCAGCAAGAGCTGCAGGACATGATGGGCCGACGTCGGCAAAGGCCGGCATAATCTTATGTTTTTGTTCCTTTCTTTTGTCTATTATATTATTTATTTGTTAAATATAAGTTTTTATTTATTACTAAAATATTCTTGAAAAACCTGTGTTTTGAGTGTTTTGTTAAACCTTTAACACCTTCCTGATCCTGACATAGTGTGAAGAAGACAGAGTTTTTTTTTACCATGGCCATTTTCCTATATTAATGAACACAGCGGTATCTGCCGGCTGCAGTATTAGTACATTACACACACTCCTGTTCACTGATTACAATTGACAGGCAGAAACATAAAAAAAGGCTTGGTTTGTTTGGGCAACAAGCCTGTACATTCTACCTTAACCCCTTCAACCACAGGCCTGTTTTCACCTTCATGCCCAGGCCATTTTTTGCAAATCTGACGTCACTTTATGTGGTAATAACTATGGAACGCTTTTACTTATCCAGGCCATTCAGAGATTGTTTTCTCGTCACATATTGTGCTTCACGACAGTAGTAAATTTGTGGCAAAATATTTCATTTTTATTTATAAAAAAATACTAAATTTACCAAAAATTTGGAAAAATTTGAAAATTTCCAAATTTCAATTTCTCAATTTTCAAAATAAATAGTAATACCTCCAAAAATAGTTATAATTTTACATTCCCCATATGTCTACTTTATGTTGGCATCATTTTATAAATGTCATTTTACTTTTTTAGGATGTTAGAGGGCTTAGAAGTTTAGAAGCCATTTTTCAAATGTTCACCAAATTTTTTCCAAAACCATTTTTTTAAGCACCAATTCAGATATAAAGTGATTTTGAGGGGCTTACATAATGAAACCCACCCATAAATAACCCGATTTTAGAAACTACACCCCTCAAATTATAAAAAACTGCTGTTGCAAACTTTGTTAACCCTTCAGGTGTTCCACAAGAATTAAAGGAAAATGGAGGTGAAATTTCAAAATTTCACTTTTTTGGTAGATTATTCATGTTAATAATTTTTTTTTGCAACACAGCAATGGTTAACAGCAAACTAAACCTCAATATATATTGCTCTGATTCTGCAGTTTACAGAAATACCCCATATGTGGTGGTAAACGTCTCTGTGGGTTTGTGGCAGTGGTCAGAAGGAAAGGAGCGCCATATGGATTTTAGAGGCAGATTTTGCTAGAATGGTTTTTAGGCACCATTTTGTAATTGAGAGACCCTGACATACCCCTACAGTGGAAATCCTCATAAAATGACCCCATTTTGGAAACTACACCCTTCAAAGAATATATTAAAGGGGGTATTGGCCACTTTGACCCCTTTTTACGGAATTTATGGAATTTGGAAACACTTGGCTGTGAAAATAAAAAGTTTCATTTCTTCCAATAAAATGTTGCTTTAGCCCCAAATTTTTTATTTTCATAAGGGGTAACAGGAGAAAAGCACCCCATAATTTGTTACCCATTTTCTCCTGAATGCGGCAACACCCCATATGTGGTGGTAAACTGCTGTGCGGGTACATGGCAGGACTCAGAACGGAAGGAGTGCCATATGGATTTTGCAGAACAGATTTTGAAGGATTGGTTTGCGGGAGCCATTGATTTTTATTTTTTTTGAGTTATTGTCTTATGTGGGGGCTCATTTTTTGCAGGATGAGGTGACGTTTTTATTGGTACCATTTTGGGGTACATAACACTTTTTTATTGCTTGGTATTACACTTTTTGTGAGTCAATGTGAAAAAAATAGCTGTTTTGGCATAGTTTTTAAAAAAAATTTTTTACAGCATTCACCTGAGGGGGGCAAATCATGTGATATTTTTATAGAGCAGGTTGTTACGAACGCGGGGATACCCAATATGTCTACCATTTTTATTACTGTTAAGTTTTACAGATTAGATGCATTTTAGAACAGAATTAAATCTTGTTTATGTGCTGCCATTTTCAGAGAGCCATATTTGTTTAATTTTTTAGGGCGATTCTCTTAGTTAGGGTATCAATTTTTGAGGGACGAGATGGCAGTTTGATTGGTACCATTTTGGGTTAAATACGCCTTTTTGATCGCCTGCACACTTTTGTGAGGCAAGAGGGGAAAAAATGGTTGTTTTGGCATAGTTTTTTTTTTTGCAGCATTCACCTGGGGGGCCATCTCATGTAATATTTTTATAGAGCAGGTTGTTACGGACGTGTCGATACCCAATATGTCTAACTTTTTTATTTTAGGAAAGTTTTACACAATAGATTTATTTTTGAACAGAATAAAATCTTTTTTTTTGTGTTGCCATTTCCTGAGAGCCATATATTTTTATTCTTTGGGCGATTGTCTCAGGTAGTGTATCATTTTTGCGGGACAAGATGACGGTTTGATTGGTACCATTTTGGGTTAAATGCGCCTTTTTGATCGCCTGCTATTACACTTTTTGTGAGGCAAGAGGGAAAAAAATGGTTGTTTTGGCATAGTTTTTTATTTTTTATTTTTTGCAGCATTCACCTGGGGGGCCATCTCATGTAATATTTTAATAGAGCAGGTTGTTTCGGATGTGGCGATACCCAATTTGTCTAACTTTTTTATTTTTGGAAAGTTTTACATAATAGATTTATTTTTGAACAGAATAAAATCTTTTTTTTGTGTTGCCATTTTCTAAGAGCCATATTTTTTTTATTTTTTGGGCGATTGTCTCAGGTAGGGTATCATTTTTTTCGGGACGAGATGACAATTTTTTTTACTACCATTTTGGGGTAAATACGCCTTTTTGATCGCGTAGCATTACACTTTTTGTGGGGGAAGGTGACCAAAAAATGGCTGTTTTGGCACTGTTTTTATTTTTTATTTTTTACTGTGTTCACCTGGCGGGATGGATCATGTGATATTTTTTATAGAGCCGGTCGATACGGACGCGGCGATACCTAATATGCCTACTTTTTCCTTTTTTTTCTTTTTGTAACAATTCTTTTTACTTTTTTGGGGGAAAATGGCATAATGGCATTATTTTTTTTACTTCAAACTTTTATTATTATTTTTTATAACTTTATTTTTTAACTTTTTTTCACCTTTTTACACTTTTTTTAACTTTTGGGGGTTCTGATCCCCTTCACAATGCATTACAATACTTTATATTGTAATGCATTGGCTGTAAGTGTATTACTCACAGTAATACACTTACAGCCTGCTTCCTGTGCGATCCAGGGGGCTGGATCACACAGGCTCGCAGGGATAGCAGCCACGATGCCTAAGGAAGGCATCGGGCTGCCATCCAAGCCATTGGGTCCCCGTCACAGCAGTGCGGGGACCCGATGGCCCCCGCTCGGAATCCTGAACATGCGGCACACCTCATGTGCCGCGGTCAGCTCTGACCGCGGCACATGAAGGGTTAATGCGCCAGCATCGGTGTTTTCACCAATGCTAGCGCATTCCCCAAGAGTCTGGCACCTGGGCACAGCCAGACCCCCGCCTCTGATCGGGCGGGCGCAGCTCCTGCACCCGCCCGATCAGCGCTCAGTAATAGTACGGCGCTGGGCATTAAGTCCCGTCACGCAGCGCCGTACTATTACGGCGCTGGTCGTCAAGGGGTTAACATAGGCAGTGAAAATTATATATGAGCTTTTTATGGCTGCCCTGGCCAGTAGTAGTAGGGGACGGGGTATATTAGCATAGAGTAAAACATATACAAAAGAAGGAAAAACGGGATGGCACTACACTAAAAGATTCCTACTTGTAGTCAGGTGGTGAGTGGAACCAGGAGCAATATATTAAAGGTATCGGTGGTGCTCTGCTCAATCATAGGTAAGGTCCAGCAACGCATGGAATGAAGAGAAAGTAGGAGCGGCACTCACCATCCAAATTCTTTTTATTCAAGGCAGATAAAACACTTACATGTCAGTGCATGGGGAGGACGGTACTTCGCACCAAGGCGGGCGTCAGGCGACGGCCGTTTCGTGCACAATTGCGCTTTGTCAGGCCATTTGCGTAATGGTCTCAATTTCAGCCTGGTGGAGCAGTTCGACCCGACACAATTCGAGATAGACCTCTTTAAAGCCGTTCGCAAATTGAATCTATGCAGAATGTTTTCTAAAAAATCTGTGGAGAGGGATTTGCGCAAAGAAGGAGAGGTACCTACTCGTATTAGTCCTTTAGGCTTCAGTGCGTCGGCCCATTTTAGTAAAGAAGAAATAGAATGTTTGGAGATATTGGCAGACAGGGATTCTTTGCAGGAACTAGTCAATGATGATCCTAAAGAGTCTGTGTTTAAGGGGGGCGTTCCTTCCACATTTTGTCCACCCTTTCCCGCCGGCGGTAATATAGAGACATTCTACAGAAAGGTACTGAGTGAGGTTAAATCTTTGCTATACCCCACTGCAGATCACAACATTAATGTAGAAGAGAATAAGGCCATAAAATGGCTTCAAAAGTGTAGTGATATCATTATGAAACCGGCGGACAAGGGTGGCAATGTGGTATTAATGTCCAAAGATTACATAAAGGAGGCCAATAGACAGTTAGGTAATGAGGAGGTGTATGATAAATTGAATAGAGATCCCACCATGAAAATACAGTCTCTAGTCAGGAGCTTACTACATAAATATGTGGAGTTAGATGTTCTGTCTAGAAGAAAAAAAGCTGAAAAGTTGTTGTTACCAGCTCCTACCAGACCATCGTGGTATTTTTTCCCAAAACTGCATAAATCTGCTAAGTGTCCTCCTGGCCGTCCCATCGTTGCCGGCATTGGCTCAGTTACGGAGCCTTTATCCAGATATGTAGATTGGTTGTTGAGAACATTGTTGAAAAAAATACCCGCCTACGTCAGGGACACTGGTGATTTCCTTCTCTCGCTGGAGTCTTTCCATTGGAGGGAGGAGTTTAAACTAGTGTCCCTGGACGTAGAAAGCCTCTATACTCGTATTCCCCAAGATTTAGGTATAAAAGCAGTGTGTGAAGTACTGGAGGGTACCCAAAAAACTGTGACCTTTATTGGATTCATAGAGGAGGCTTTAGGAGTTATTCTTAAAAATAATACATTCATGTTTGGTGAAAAGTGGTACCGGCAGCGTTTTGGGACGGCCATGGGGACTCCAGTATCATGTACATTTGCTAATTTGTATTTGGCTAGATTGGAGGACAAATGTGTATGCACGATTCAGAACATTTTTCTCCCTTTGATACAGCTGTATCTAAGGTATATTGATGACGTTTTTATTGTTTGGTCGGGCAACGAGGACCATTTCTGCCAATTTGTGGAGTAACTGAATGGGTCCAACAATATGAATATGTTATTCACACATGCATTTGGCGGCCACAAGCTGGAGTTTTTGGATGTATCGCTGGAGCTTGTGGGTGTAGAGTTGGTTGTCAGGGGATTCCGTAAGCCCAAGGCCACCAACTCCCTACTGCACAACTCCAGTTTCCACCCTAATACTGTCAAGAAAGCGGTCCCTTATGGACAGTTTATTAGACTTAAAAGAATAAATTCCTCAGAAACTGGATTCCAAGAACAGGCAGAAGATCTTAAAAAAAGACTGCTAGCTAGGGGATACCCTCCATACGTGTTGAATACTGCCTTGGAGAGAGCATCCAAAATAAAAAGGGATGACTTACTTCAGGGAGTGAAAAAAGGTAGTGGTAAAGTGGTTAAATGTCCTTTTTCTTTCAAGTTTAGTCCTATGGCAGGGAAGATAAAAGAAGTGATAAGAGACAATTGGGGAATATTGACAGAGCATACTAACTTAAATGGCCTGATTGATAGTACTCCATTAATTGCGTTTAGGAAAACTTGCACTTTGAAAAATAAGCTGGTCAGAAGTAGGTTTAGAGAGAATGATACTGGTACTTGGTTAAAGAAATTCTCCCCAGTCGGCAATCACAAATGTGGTAATTGCTCTTTCTGTGCATATAATGGCCAAAAAACCATGAGAGTGAGAGTAGGAGGTATAGAGCACAGGGTAAGAGAATTGATCACATGTAAAAGTAAATGTCATTTATATGGTATATTGCACATGTGGTAGGTTCTATGTCAGAAAGACCATCAGGTGTCTCCAGGAAAGATTTAGGGAGCATTTCTCTTCTATCTCTAGTGGGAGAGGTTGTCCATGTCTTATAGAACACGTGAGGTCTTCACATGCTGGGAATCCTAGGACATTGAAGTTTGTCGGCCTAGAAATTGTCCCAGTGCTGCCGCAAGGGGGCGATAGGCATCTAGATTTGCTGAGGAGAGAGGCAAGGTGGATTATACGCTCAGAGGCCTTGGGTCCCCTAGGACTCAATGATAAAAACGATTTAAGCGTTTTTTTATGACGTGATTTGTGTGTTTTGTATAATTTTTAACGTGTATTGTGTGGAAGAGAAGGGTGGTGCTTAACCGACTGGAAGCACTATCACCTGCAATCCAACCGACTACCTGCTCGTGCTGGTATGGCTGCAGGAGTTGTGTCTTGCGACGCCCGGCAAACTGGGCAAAGAAGCTAATAGTTTTGGATGACTTAGTTTCTTGTCCTCTGCCAGAAGGCACAGTATCACCGCGCCCAGAGCCATGGCCTCTGCCTGCAGCATCAGCAGGACGCCCACTTCCCCTTCTCTTACTGCTCGCCTTGCGCATATTTATATATGTGCAGATTTGTCCCAATTACAGTAGTGAAGATTTTTATTATGTGTCTGATCAGAAAAATTTCACAGAATGTCAATTGTGTAGAATGCGCTAACATTAACCAGTAGACAGAGCGCAGGTACTGTCGCCTAAATTAACGGTAGAAACAGTGACAACTGATGTGAACTATATAGACAACTGTAAGGCTATCATGCACAGGCTGTGCATGTACTGCTAGTGTCAGGCACACTTGCATTCTTTTTTCCCAAATTTGCCCCAAAATTAACACAAAATAAAAAGAAAAAAATTAAACAGTGGACTTTGGTGTCTTTTGAACACAACAACTAGCCCTGCCTAGCTAAATTCTATGCCTACATCATACGTGCCTCCTTGGGCAATTTATCTGCAGATGCAAATTAGGAACTGCGGCCTAAAATAACGGTAGAAACAGTGACAACTGATGTGAACCATATAGACAACTGAAAGGCTATAATGCACAGGCTGTGCACGTTTTTTTTTTTACCCTAATTTGCTCCAAAATTAAAAAATAAAAAATAAAAAAATTGAACAATGGACTTTGGTGTCTTTTCAACAGAACTAGCCCTGCCTATCCAAATCCTTTCCCTACCGAAGTATCTCCTTGCGCAAAAGTTACACAGCAAGACGCAAAAGAGGTACTGCAGACTTAGGAGCAGATATAATAGCAAAGTCAGTATATAGTATACAGAGATGCAGCAGTTGCGCTGGTGGTGTTAATGCCAAGCCACCTAGCTCTATTTATATTAACCTCCCTAAACAAGAAAAAAAATGCAGGCAGATATAGAAGTAGCCCTTAAAGAGGCTTTTGGGTCTTTAAAATAATAATACTATCCCTGCCTAGCAATCTCTCCCTACACTTTCTGTTTGCGGCAGCTCTCCCTGTCTAACAGTGGCAGGGAGCGCGTGACTGGGTGCTTTATAGCACCCAATCAAGTACTCACGGCCAGCCAATCAGTGTAATGCCAGTAGCTAAGATCCCTCCCCGCATCTTAGCGTACAAATTATAAGATGCGTACGCTAATGCGTACCAGCAAACAAACGTGCGGGGAGATTCGAGCAATGCGTAGCATTAGCGTACAAATTATAAGATGCGATGCTGTTTCTTCAGCCTCCTTTACTAATGAGCATTTCCACAATGGAAGCACTCATTAACTGAGTCCTGGCCCTGCTGCTGATCATCTGTAAACACCAGTGCCTCCTTCTACTTGTTGAAGTGATGCGCCCCGTGTGGTGGCACCCCTCGCCCGGCTCTAGAAACGGCCCTGTGCTGCATCTCCCAGCTGCCCACACCTCTTCTCCAGCAGTCAAGGCTCAACCACCTCAGCAGAAGGAAGCTTCTGTTTTCTTCCCATCATCAACTGACCCTGATGCTCCTCCTCCTCTTTCTCATCACTCATTTCGCCAGCAATTGATCTCCGAGGCCATTGAAAAAAGACAACAGTATGCAACCACTCATCCAATATTGCAGAAGCGGAACATGCACACATGTATGTGTCTGCTAAAGTTCACGGCACGCTGATGTGTAGACCCTGTGACTATGGTCAAGGACAATATATGTCCTTTATGGCCCACTTGGTAAATTTGACTCCTGCCAAGCCACACCAGCAACTTGGTCAGGAGACGCCACTGCCGCCTCCGCGTTTTCAAGTTGTGAGTCCTGCGCCAATGTCCTCCTCTGCCTCCTCATCCTCAACCTTGTCCTCAGCCTCCACTGCTGACACAATTCGGAATGCTCCTCCAGCATACCACCTGTGCAGAGCACAGCAGTGTCGCACTGTTATTCACCTGGTTTGCCTGGATGAACGGATCCACACCAGGGAGGAATTGCTCCGCATACTTCAAGAGGAAATCAGATCCTGGCTATCTCCTCAACAACTGAAGATCAGAACCATGGTCACCAATAACGGGAAGAACATTGTGTCGGTCCTGCTTCAGTAAGGGCTGACCTATGCACCCTGCATGGCGCATGTCTTTAATCTGGTTGTAAGCGATTCCTGAAGACATTCACCCAACTGCAAGACATTCTCAAAATGGCCAGGAAACTGTGCATGCACTTCAGCCGCTCTTACACTCAAAACATGCCCTCTTTGGGCTGCAAAGACAGAATGGTGTTTCCCAATATCGGCTGCTATGCAACATTTCCACCCATTGGAACTCCACACTCCACATTTTGGATAGACTATATGAGCAGAGGAAGGCAATAAATGATTTCTTGATGATGCAGGCAGACAGGAGCACTACCCTGTGTAACTTCGATGCTAGCCAGTGGCAGCTTATACCTGACACCTGCCTTTTGCTCAGTCCCTTTGAGGAGGCCACTTTGTTTTTTAGTCGCAGGGACTACAGGATGTTATTCCACTCCTTCATGTCCTGGGCAAGGGAACAGGAAATGTGGCACCTACATCTCATGGCTACCTGAGCCCTGTGGGGACTAATCTGGTGGAGGAGGAGGAAACTAATGCACAAATAATGTCTACAGAAATAGCTGGTTTATCTGCACATGTGACAGGAGAGGAGCAGGTGCTGTTACTGCCACTGCTGTTTTCCCCCACCTCCACACTTTGTCACTGGGCCACTATGTTGACTCCTCATGCAGTTGCCACCCTCCCTACTTTGTAACTGCCCTACTATGTTGACTTCTCATGCGGCTGTCACTCTCCCCACTCTGTGACTGCACCACTATGTTGACTCCCCATGTGGTTGCCACCCTTTCCCCTCTATGACTGGGCCATTGTGTTTACTCCTCATGCTGTTGCCACCCTCCCCAATCTGAGACTGGGCTACTAGTGTCCTTGTTTGACCTTGTTGACATCACCATTTATTTTACCCTTCTTCTGATCTGTCAGAAGGATGGAAAAATGAGACACACAATGAATCCTGTCTTTGGAGCATCCATCAGGCCTCTATCACATGGTCCCTATTTTGTAACAGGATATGCTCATGTTTTGGAAGCCAAAAGCAAGTGTGGGAATAAAACACAGAAGACATGCAAATGTTCCAATCATGTGTTATATCTGTTTCGAATCCACTCCTGCTTTTTTGGCCATAGCCAGGGGCGTAGCTATAGGGGAAGCAGCTGCTTTGGGGCCCAGACCCACAAGGGGGCCCCTCAAGAGGGAGACTAAAAGATTTTATTGTCAGGGCCCCCTCAAAAGTATTATACAATGACATTATATACAGTGACACTATAGGAAACGGATGGAGCGGCTGTCAGGCCTTGTCTGGGAGAGCTCAATCTTGACTAGCCACAAGAGTGAGGGTTGCATGTGATTTGGGGGTTGCGAAAAAGTTTCTGGGGGGGCCCTGTTCAAAAATTTGCTGTGGGGCCCAGTTAGTTGTAGTTACGCCACTGGCCATAGCAATAATGACCAAATGCTGACCGTATGAAGGCGGATGCTCAAAAGATAGGATCAATTTTTTGTGGGTTGTTCTTTTGACAGATCAGAACAAGTTGAAAAATAAACCGTGACATCAACACAAACTTACTGCTGACAACCTCTCCACTCTGTCAGGGGGCCACTACTTGTATCAGCGTGTAACAAAACAGGTTCTGTCGAAATCTGTGTGGAATCAGCTGACGACGGTGTAAAAGGAGTGCGCTCTTTCACGCTATAGTAGAATCTTTATAACTGACAAAAACACTGACCTGTAAGGCTGAGTTCATATTTAAGATATTTGGTTAGTTAGTTATACTGATGCACATTAACTGTTTGACTACCACAGCGGACTAGCTATGCGTGTTTCTGAAACACAATGTTGTACACTGATATACAGGCTCTCTACAGCTGGGAAATAGCTGATTTTTAACATGCTTTGTCACAAATAAATTTGGATTTTTTTATTTATTTATTTATTTATTTATTTATTTGGTGGGAATACTGCCCAAATCATTTTTTGAAAACTTTGCTCATCTCTAAATAAAACAAATTTTTGAAAATTAAAATTTATAGGTAGTTATAGAAAGTCTGTGACTAGTGTCTTAATAATAACATTATGATTGAAATCTGTTTTCGACAGGCCCAGCTTTAGAGAATACAGACACATTTTGGCATTTATATTTGCTATTGAGCAGGTGAACAACGATCCAAGGAAGTTAACTAATATAACCCTGGGCTATCATCTGTATGATTCATGTGGTAATGTGAATAGAGCTCTAAAGGATGTTTTGAAAATATTGTCTGGAAAAAGAGTAACTGCTCCAAATTATTCATGTCTGGATCATGGTACCGTAGCTGGGTTTATTGGAGATCTACATTCTATTACCACCCTATCAATAGCCCAGTTTTTGGGTATGTATGGATATACTCAGGTAAGTGCTTGGCATGGAGTACAGATAAACAATTCAATTCTAAATGAAACAGATCCATTATAAATTTATAATTCGACCGAATACCGCGTGTGCTCGAGCGCAATGGGATTGTGCTGGCATGCAGTGTAATTACACTGATTGGCTGGCCGGGAACACATCATCGGGTGCTATAAAGAACCCGGTGACATGTCACCCGTCCAATGTTAGACAGGGAGAGCTGCAGCAAGGAGGGACAGAGGGCTATTATATCTGGCACAAACTTTTTTTTGTTATATTTGAAGACTTTGAAGGTGTTGATAGCGCTAGGTGGCCTGCCATTAACGCCACAAGCGCTGCAGCAGCAAGGAAGGACATACACTGTAGGGAGAGAAGCACGCTAGGCAGGGATAGAAATCGCTCAGAAAAGACCCAAAAACCCTTTTAAGGGCTATTATATCTGTCACAAACCTTTATTTACTGATATTTGAGGACTTTAAAGGTGGTGAAAATAGCACTAGGTGGCCTGCCATTAATGCCACATGTGCTGCTGCTGCATGCTGTAGGACACTCTCTGTATACTATATACCTGACATACTTTGCTATAATTTCTGCTGTTAAGCCCGCAGTACTTGTTTTGTGTCTTTCTTTATAACATTTGCGTATTGATAGAATTTCTATAGGCAGGGTTAGTATCATTGTTCAAAAGTCCATTGTGAAATACGTGTTTTTTTTGGGGGGGGTTTCAAAAAACAAGTGTGCCCTGTCAGTAACGCTAGGTGCACAGCATATTACAACCATTCAAAGGTCTCTGTAGCTGACATCCGTATTTAATACCGTTAATTTAGGCCACATTTCCTCATTTGCTGCTGCGGTTAAATTTTCCCAAGGAGAGAATTAAACTGTAGGGATAGGATTTGGGTAGCTAGAAAGATTGTCGCTGTTCCAAAAAGACCAAAGTCCATTGTGAAATATGTCTTTTTTTTTTTTTTTTGGGTGGCAAAAAAACCCAAGTGTGCCCTGTCAGTAATGCTAGGTGCACAGCATATTACAACTGTTCAAAAGTCTCTGTAGCTGACCTCCGTATTTAGTACCGTTAATTTAGGCCGCAGTTCCTCATTTGCTGCTGCTCCATAACGTTTGCGCATTCAGAATATTGGACATTCGTTAAAATTTTTCTGATCATACAGTTAATAAAAATCTGCAATACTGTATATGTGACCAAGTTGCATATATAGTATACAATATGCGCAAGGCGAGCACTAAGGGACGGGGAAGTGGGCGTGCTGCTGATGGTGAACGCAGAGGCCATGGCTCTGGGCGCGGTGAAACTGTGCCTGCTGGCAGAGCCCAAGAAGCAAAGTCATCCAAAACTCCTAGCTTCATGGCACAGTTTGCAGGGCGGCGCAAGACACAACTCTTGTCGCCACACCAGTGCGAGCAGGTAGTCGGTTGGATTTAAGCTGGTAATGCTTCCAGTCAGTTCAGCACCACCCCCTCTTTCACAAAGTCCAGTCTCAGTAGCCAAGAGTCTGGGCAACCGCATCATCACCCTGATCCTCCTTGCTCCCACCATGCAGAGTCTGGGCAAAGAATTAATCCCACATTGGGATATTCCGAGGAGCTTTTTTCATCACCGTCCCTTGGCTTGGGCCTCTCGCCAAGGCCGCTTGAAGTGGGACATGAGGAGATATTGTGCCCTGATTCCCAACCTATTGAGCAAACACAGTCTGAAGAAGATGACGGTGGGGAACGACAAGTATTTTCTCCCGAGGTGGATGATGATGATGAGACACAGTTGCCAATAAGTCAAGGGCAATTAGTGTCTCAAGAGGTTGTAGATGAGGATGAGACGCAGTTAAGACAGGTTCTTGTTAGCTCACCATGTCAGGAGGAGGAGAAGAGTGAGGATGAGAAAGAGGAGTTGGTGGACGATGAAACAGCTGACCCAACCTGGGAAGGTGGCAAGCCGAGCGAGGACAGCATTACAGAGGGGGAGGGATCTGCAGCACCACAACAGGCTGAAAGAGGCAGTGGGGTGGCAAAAGGGAGAACTCAGTCCACGCCAACCAGGCCCGCAACTGTTCCCCGGAGCAGCCCCTTGAGACAAGCTCCCTTGCCAAGGGTTAGGTGTTCCGCAGTGGTGGCAGTTTTTAAGGAAAGTGCTGACGATAAACATATTGTAATTTGTAACCTGTGCCGTACCAAGATGAGCAGGGGCGTAAACACCAGCAACCTTACCACCACCAGCATGATCCGCCACATGTCAGCAAAGCACCCTAAAAGGTGGGCCAAACACTTGGGTCCACGATCTGTGTCTGCAGGTCCCACCACTGCCTCCTCTTCCCCTCTGTTACTTGCTGTCCAAGACGCAGGCCCAGATGCCTCCCGCCCTGCACCTGGACCTTCGCAGGAACCATGAGCCAGCACATCCACTTCAGTGTCCCAGCGCAGCATTCAAATATCCTTATTCCAGGCATTTGAACACAAGCGCAAATACCCTGCCACTCACCCACAGGCCATAGCTCTAAACGCGCAACTTTCTAAATTGCTGACCTATTTTTCCTGGTGTGCCGTCCCCGCCTTACACCAGCATGTGTCCAGAAACATAACCCGTGCCCTGGTTGTTTCTTCTTCCGTCTGCTCTTCAGCAGAATGTCACATCAATAATATCATTTTTTCGACGGTCAGCTTGGCATCAGCATGTCACCCTTAAATTTGGGACAGTTTGATAAAGTGTGGTGGCAGCAGCTTGGAGTCCTATTCCATTATTCATAGATGAAGTATTCAGACGACACGGCCTGCTTTGAACACTCCAATTTTTTAAAAGGTAACGCTTCGGGCCCCTGGGACACTCAGCGAAGAACATTGGGGAGGCGCCGAGAGGCAGGGGCTCCGACAGGTGGTAGCTCACCTTGCTGCAGATGGCCAGCTAGATTCCAAGATCAGAAAGTATAAATATAAGTAGTGGCTCACCGGTTTGTAAATAATGCTTGGTGTGGTGCTTCCAATCACTTGGCTATACCCTTAGCCTAAATGCGTTCTGTAAAAGGATGAAATGGATGTGTGATGAGCACTCACTCTACATTTGTTTTTGTATGGTGTTGGTGTAGAGCTTATTGAGACAGTAGATGGATAAATATATATAACTGTATGTATATAGATATTAAAAAATTGTGTTGTTTTAGGTATATAGTCACATTTATTTATCAATACAATTTCAAATATCCCCGGCGCTGGTACATAAAAATATATATAAAAAAATGAATATAAAATGAAAAAATAAATATAAAATGAAAAAATAAAAACACATATATAAATATAAAAATGTATAAGTCTCTGTTTGGCAGCAACGTTATTTATCCCTTAATAGGGTAATGGTGTTCAAGTGTATGGTTATAGATAATTTGTATTGTTCCAATATACATCAAGTATGCCAAGATTGTAGGAAAAAGGGGGTTCAATACATTACCCTCCTATAGAGGTGTATGTTCCGCGATTCACCGGGCTGCAGTAGCGTTGTGCTGTAATGGCTTCGTTCTATGTATGTCCAGCCGGCGTCCGGCTCTCCCTGTGGCGTCCCACGTGGGTGGCCGTCCGGTGTGTGATCAAATGTGGCGCGCTGTTGAAATCCATTGTATCCCAGTGTATCCAGTGTATCCTGTGGTTAGGATACAAAGAAAGAAGAACTTACAACCCAATACAGAGATTAATCAAATCATAAGAATGGCTGGAGCAGCGATTTAATCTACCACTACAGCGCTGAATTAAAGAGAAACGTCCGGAGCAAGAATCCAATTTATCAGTATAGTGCTCAACAGTATAGCGCTTAACAAGAAGGAACGGCTGAAGCAGACACCTGACTCACCATTCTAACACGCTCTCCGGATTTCAACAGCGCGCCACATTTGATCACACACCGGACGGCCACCCACGTGGGACGCCACAGGGAGAGCCGGACGCCGGCTGGACATACATAGAACGAAGCCATTACAGCACAACGCTACTGCAGCCCGGTGAATCGCGGAACATACACCTCTATAGGAGGGTAATGTATTGAACCCCCTTTTTCCTACAATCTTGGCATACTTGATGTATATTGGAACAATACAAATTATCTATAACCATACACTTGAACACCGTTACCCTATTAAGGGATAAATAACGTTGCTGCCAAACAGAGACTTATACATTTTTATATTTATATATGTGTTTTTATTTTTTCATTTTATATTTATTTTTTCATTTTATATTCATTTTTTTATATATATTTTTATGTACCAGCGCCGGGGATATTTGAAATTGTATTGATAAATAAATGTTGTGACTATATACCTAAAACAACACAATTTTTAATATCTATATATATACAGTTATATATATATTTATATATTTATCCATAGATTCCAAGATCAAACTCCGAGCTTTTTAACTGCAGCAACTTTTAAGGGGTTGTCCCACAAAAAATATTCTAGTTTTTAAACCAGCTCCTGGATCTGAATACTTTCGTAATTGCTTAAAATTAAAAATTTAGCATAGCCGTTGAGTTATTCAATAAAATGCATCTGTATAGCACCACCTGATGTTTGTTCTTTTTCTTATTTCTTTGACCTGCTCACTGAGAAGGCCGCACATGCTCAGTTTCATCCTTCAACTGCCTCCTGAGCTGTGATAGGGAGAGATTAGACACGCCTCCTGAGCTGTGATAGGGAGAGCTGAGGCACGCCTCCTGAGCTGTGATAGGGAGAGCTGAGACACACCCTGAGCTGCAGCAGAAAGGACACTCCCCTTCAGCTGTAAGCTTAATATAAATTTATCAGAGCAAAGAATGTGGAGATCTCTGGATCCATGTGAGGTACAGAGCTGGTTCTAGCTTTGTTAGAAAGAGATTGTCATGTACTATGTGATGTGTGATTTTAATTTTTCACATTACTCATGGGATAACCCCTTTAATATACGCTATTGGAGTTGGAATTACCAAGGCTGCTGGCACCAGACTTGCCCTCCAATAGATCCTTGTTAAAGAATTTGAAGTGTACTCATTCCAATTACAGGGCTTCGAAAGAGTCCTGTATTGTTATTTTTCGTCACTACCTCCCCGAGTCGGGAGTGGGTAATTTAAGCACCTGCTGCCTTCATTGGATGTGGTAGCCGTTTCTCTGGCTCCCTCTCCGTGGGCCCTTGAAGAAGGCGACCCCCTGGGCGACAGAGCAGAGAGTGAGAGTGGAACGGCCGAAGCTGCTCACGCCGCTGGGGGGGCCCCGGCTTCCCGCGGCGGATAGCGAAAAAAGAAGCAGTCGTCAGCGACTCTTAGCAGTGCGGTGGCAGCAGCATGTATCCCTTAAATTTTTTTGGTGGTCAGCTCGGCAGCCGCATGTGTCCTTTAAATTTTTTTTTTTTCGGTCAGCTCGGCAGCAGTGTCACTCTTAAATTTTTTGGACGGTCTGCGCAGCAGCAGCATGTCACCCCTATTGTTTTGGAGTGTCAGCAGCAGGCCCTAAATATTAATTTTTCACGGGTGTGTCTGATGCCCTACTTTATGTGTCATAAAGGGTGTATTGGAGTGCCTGATCTTTGTAATTTTTGGAAGCCCTTTCCCTCAGTGCACAGGCTTTATGAGTGTCTTAGTCCCACAATTATACCACAATGTGAATGAGGCCCTCCTTTATATGATATACCTGTCGTATGGGAGTGCCTCATCCATGTAATTTTTGGCAGCACTTGCGCTTAACGTACAAGTAAATCTATGTTTCCTAACAATATTTCCTGTAAAATCGATGTTATCTTGGGTTTTGGGGGGGTATTTTTGTCATTCCGTAAAAGTGGTGTAATAGTCGGACATCATCTTTAATAGCAGCGACTTTGGAGTCCAAGATGCATCCAGACATCTTCTCCATGCTGTTCCCAAACCATTTCTGTGGTGTTTCCACCATTTTCTGACATTTCCCTATGGACCAGACACCCTCCCCTCTGCAGAGCAGGGGGTGCCTGGTCTTCTCCCATTGACTTCCATTATACTCGGGTGCTCGGCCGAGCACTCGAGCATCACCTAGTGTTCGGCCAGAGCACCTGAGCATCCGAACATCGGGGTGCTCGATCATCACTAGTCTATATCTGTTAGTGGTACCAATACTGCATTATCTCCAAAGGAGCTTGTCAGTAGCAATTTCTTCAATGCGTTTGTGGAAATGGAAGGACATTTGCAGTGGCTCCAACACTACACTGGGTCCCTGAGACACCATTGAAGGGTCACCACATGTTGCTGCACTCCGAGAGGGAGGTTAGGTGTGGTGCACCCCAATGGGAAGTAAGTCCAGAGAGTCAGGGTCTGCAGTAATCAGGGTGCTTCTTATTAGAGGAATTCAGGTACAAAACAATACAGGCGTGAGGCATAGGGCATAGGGCTGGCTGTAGGGTTTGATGCTGAGGAAAGAGCTAAGCTAGCTGTCCTCTCTCACAGAAGGCTTGTAGCCTGGCCAAGGGCTGGTGGTCTACAGTCTGTGGCAGAGTATCTCAGTGTCTTCATCCAGTCACTCTATAATCTAGCAGAGTGTAGTTTTCTAAGCACTGTTCCCTAACTGCAGAACACTAGGGGCTGTGACTTCTCTCCTTATATACAGTTTCAAGCTGAACTAGAACCTTCTAGTGGGAGGGTGGAGTGGAAAACTCAGCACAAACAGATACATTGTCACACTTTCCGTCTGTCATAGACTTACATTACTGCTTCAATTATACTCAACGACAATGACAAAGTAGTATTTCCAGACAAAAACATGTTTTTAAAATTTGAATTTCTCTATTTTTAAGGTAGCCGTCTCATAAATTAGTTACTTTACATTTCCCATATGTCTTGTTGGCATCAGTCATTTTATTTATTTTTTTTTTTTATCAAATCTCTTTTTATTTGTGTAACAAATAAACATCAAATAATGACAAGGCAAAAATTTGTACCGTCATATGTTGCAAATACACTAGCGCCGATGATGGTCCTCATACACAATTAAGCAGATACATAGACAGCATGCTCACATTTAACTGAACCATAAATGAGGGAAAGTATAGGGTTAGGAAGACAGTGTGGGGAGGGAAGGGATGGGAGTGGAACACTCCGTATGCACAATATATAGAAATGCACTTCAGGAGCAGACAAGTGCAAATGAAGTGGTGAAACCATGTAAGGTCAAAGAGCGATAACTAGTCATGGTATAGGTAGCTTCAAATAGTGAAGCGGATTGCGATGTCTCAGGGAAATTTTCTGTAAATTTTCCAAGGGCTCCAGATTTTAAGGAACTTGGGTCTATTAAGACTCTCCCAATGGGCAAGTTCCTCAAATCTATATAATTGGTCTGCTCGATCTATCCAGTCCAATAGGGACGGAGCAGAAGTACTCTTCCACAAGAGAGGGATAAGTAGTCGCGCCGCTGTCAATAGCATGGTCGGTAAGCTATTTTTGGAGGGAGTCAGGCTGGTGTTCGGACACCACAAGAGGACTAGTTTGGGGTCTAATGAGATCGCTTTGCCACACACTAGTGCTATAGTGGAGGCCACTTCTTTCCAGAAGGGTTGAATGATACTGCAGGACCAGAAAATATGGGAAAGGGAGCCTGTCTCCAGACCACATCTCCAGCAGCAGGCGGAAATATCTGGGTGTATACGAGTTAAGAAATTCTGGAGTCCTGTTACCATCTGACCAAGAGCTTGTAAGAGTTTTCCTGAACCTTTATGCATCTATTAAAGCCGTGTGAGTGATTGAGAATAACCTGTCTTTCAGAGTCAGAAAGAGAAATCTTCAATTCTCTTTCCCACGCCTCCAAGAAACGGGGTGTACTAGTATTGTTCGTTAATAGTTGCTTATAAAGAATGGAAAGTTCTCTTCTGGGGAGGCAGGTATTGTCAACTAGCTTTTCTATCCAAGAAAGCTGCCTCAGTGGAGAAATGGGAAACACTAGGTGCTTTACATCTCTTTCAAAGTCGAGCAGATGAATAATGGGGTAGACTGGATTATTGAGAGGTTCATAATCTTCTCCCACTGCAGCGTAACTTCTTCAGATACAAATTCTCTTATAGGGATTTGCAGGAGGCGCGACCATACCCCTGACGGTGACAGGACTCCAGAATGTAAGTATGTCTGAAGGTAGGTAAGGGGCATAGCGGGATGAGGGAACTGGAGGTCCTTTGACTTATACATTCTTGACCAAATCGCTAGGAGACCCCTAGAGAGATGAGGATAGGTGCAGTCAGCATGATGATAAGGCCTGACTCCCCAGAGTACAAGGCGCTCCTGAATGGACAAAAGATGCCGCTCTAATTCTATACAGATGTTGTCATGTGAAGAAGTTAACAGTCTCACTCCTCTGCCCAGTTGTACAGCCTTATAATAAAGGAACAGATCCGGGAGGCCAAAACCTCCAAATCGCTTTTCTCTAGTGAGAAGAGTATATGCAATTCTTGCCTGTCCACCACTCCACAGGAATCTAGAGAACATCTGCCTAACTTCTGTAAAGAACCTTAGAGGGAGCCATATGGGTAACACTTGTAAGAGATACAAAAAAATTTTGGGACTATAAAAGTCTTCAGGTAGTTCTTTTTCCCCATCCATGATATAAATGGCAGTTTTAATGTCTTAAGATGAGTACGTATCAACTGAAGTAAAGGTACAAAGTTGAGAGTATACAGTTCATCCAGATTAGCCGGGACCTGAATTCCTAAATATGGTAGGCTACGAGAGGCCCATGTAAAAGGGGTAGTTCGCTTTAATCGGCGTATTTGGGTGATGGGGCAGGAGATGTTTAATGCAACCGATTTACTGAAGTTAATTTTAAAATTACTGACTGAGCCAAATTCCTGAAATATGGAGAGCAGTTTCGGAAAGGAGACCAAGGGGTTTGAGGTCATGATCAATAAATCATCCGCAAATGCGGCTGTGAGGTGTGTGTGGGAATCTATTGTAACTCCTTGGATCTGGGGGTCTAATCGAATCTTCCGCAAAAGCGTTTCCATCACGATAACAAACAAGGCAGGCGACAAGGGGCAGCCTTGTCTGGTGCCGTTTTTAATGAAAAAGGGCTGAGACAGGGACCCATTTACTTTGACTCTGGCAGACGGGGCAGAATACAGTGTGAGGATCGCCTGTATAAATTGAGCAGGTATGCCGAAGCTTGACAGGGCCTCTGACATAAAATGCCAGCTTACCCTGTCAAACGCCTTTTCGGCGTCCGTACTTAGTAGAGCAAGAGGCTTACATGAACCACGTGCCCAGGATATAAGGCGAAGAAGGCGCACAGTGTTCTCTTTACCCTGTCTACCAGTGACAAAACCGACCTGTTCCCTATCTATAATGTCAGGTAACAAAGATTGGAGTCTTTGAGCTAGTATCTTGGCCCACCACTTGATGTCCGTATTAAGTAAAGATATAGGGCGGTAGCTGCCACATTCTAAGGGGTCTTTACTATCTTTGTGTATGATCGCAATGTGCGCTTCTAATGCTTGTGGCGGGAGCACACCGCCCTTAAGCAGAGCATTGCATAGAGCTTGGAAGTGTGGAATTAAAATATCCTGAAATTTCTTATAATACTGGATGGTAAAGCCATCAGGTCCAGGGCTCTTACCAGATGGGATTGTTTTCAAGACCTGTAAGACTTCTTGGGTGGTAATTGGAGCTAGAAGTGTGTCTGAATCGGTTGCAGATATAGAGGGAAGGTCAAGAGCAGCTAAAAATGCAGAGATCGCCTCTGATGGTGATTGATAGGATGTAGAGGGTGTTGCCGACAGATTGTAGAGAGCTGTGTAAAACTCTTGGAAAGCCCGTGCTATAGAAGGGGTAGTGGTGTGTATTTTCCAGCGGTATCTCTAAATGGCCGAGATGAAAGAATCAAGAGTGTTGCTTCTTTAAAAGGGCAGACATAAGCTTAGTACCCTTGTCCCATGTGCATAAGCCTTGAATTTGGAGCGCAATAATATTTTAGCTGAGGCGACGTTTAGAAGGTTTTTCAGTCGGTACGCAACTTTGCCAGTTTCTGTGCACATGCTCTAGCTAAGTTTTGTTTATGTGCAATTTCTAAGGTTGATATCTCGGACAATAGGGCGTTCAGCTCTGCTGATCTCTGTTTCTTGACTTAGAGCCTAGTGCAATGAGTTCACCCCGTATAACCGTTTTATGCGCTTCCCAGACTATGGGTAGTGATGTATGCTCAACCGTATTCAACGTAAAATATTCGCACATTACTTTGGAGATTTGGGGCGACATGAGCTGGACTGCTTATCAGAGTCTCATTGAGACGCCAGTTCCATTCTGTTTTGGGCAGTTCTTTTATAATGAGATGTAAGAATATTGGAGCATGATCGGATAAAGTGAAATTACCAATGGTCGTCTTCTGGACCTGAGCAATGTGGGCAGGGAGAGAAACAAGTAATCCAGCCTATGAAAGGAGGATTGAGCAGCGGAATAGAAGGTATAATCTAAGGAGGAGGGGTTTAATGACCTCCAAACATCAACGACCCCCAGTTCCCTCAGAGCCCTTTTCAACCTAGCTAGAAGCAGATAAGAGATACTTGTACGCTTGGATGATGTATCAATGTCTGGAATCTAGTGGCCAAATTAAAATCAACCTCCAAGGACAAGCAGTCCTTCTTTAAATGATGATAATTGTTTCAGGGTCCGAATGAGCCACTGAGCTTGTCGTCTATTAGGAGCGTATACATTGGCTAATGTGACAATGGAACCAGCCACTTGTCCTTTAATAAAGATATAGCCGACCTTCAGGGTCTGCGATGGTAGCCAGATGTGTAAACGGCAATTTCTTATGGATCGCTATACTAACACCCTGCAAGCTTTGGTATAGGTACTGTGATACCATTGCGAAAAAAGCTTAGGCGGCAGATTGGGAATTTTGCTAGTTTTAAAGTGTGATTCCTGAAAAAATGCTATCTCAACTTTATCCTTCTGGAGGAGGGAGAGGATTTGTGAACGCTTCCGCGGCTCATTCAAACCCCTTACATTTAGGGAGGATATTACAACCGGAACCATGGCAATGTAAGTGCAAGATGTGCGAAGCTATAAGGATCATTCCACGGGAAAGTGGGAGGGGAGGGAAGGGAGAAGGAGAGTATAAGTAAGGAAGATTAACAAAAAGTAGTAAAGGGAACAAATGCTCTGTAGAACACCTGGCTAGCCGCCCACCAGAGCCCGAAAAAGGATCAGCTCCAATGTGCACCTCTCCAGGCGGGGGGTTAAACAGAGCCACAATTGGCCTAACATAGACCATCGTTAAGGGTATAAAACCAACATGGTAGGGAACCGGACAAACCCCAGTAAACCATAGGGTCTTTTGGGACCTAATATAAGACAAGTCATATATGATCAAGAACAAAAATCATAACCAGCACATATTGCTATAATCATGAATGTGAACAATAATAGAACAGATTAAGGAGGGCAAAGGAGGAGTAGCCCAAATATTAAATTGACATTATCTAAGACTAACTATGTCAATACCAACTAAGCAAGGTACAGAGTCAATGAACCATACCGAAGGGGCCCAAACGGCACACCCCAACAGTGGTATATGCCCCAGGACTCCCAAGGTGACGACGACGTTCGCTGATGGCCATGAGACCAAGTGCTAAAAACCGCAACCGTCGCATGCTTGAAGTCTCACATCCAGAGCCCCAGAGGGCTTAGTTGACAGCAGTACCTTGTTTCAGATGAATGAGTAGATGGCCTCAAGACTCCGTCTAGGCGACTCGACTCAGGGGCCACATCCCTGCTTCAGAGGGAACTGTGACCTATGTAGAAAAGAAAATACAGACAAAGCAGTTACTTAGCTTGACGCCCACGGTGGCTCCTATGCACTTTAGGCAGGGAGACCAACTGCCAGGAGTCGGGGCGAGGTGGCGGTAGCAGAGGGTTTCCTTGGTCAGCCGGCATCCAGGAGGGAATTTCAATTGGCACAATTCCAAGCATCTCCCATGTTGGTGTTAAATCTTGCGGGTTCCTGATGGTGATTTGCTTCCCGTTTTTCAGGATGGCGAGGCCGAAGGGGAAGAGCCATCTGAAAGGGGTCGAAGAGGTCTTCAGAGCTTCTAGAAGGGGACGAAGCAAACGACGCTTCGCCAGTGTGGACGGAGATAGGTCTTGGTAGAAGGAGATATCTACATCAAGGTATTTTAATGGCGCCTTATCTCTGCTCGCCTTGAGAAGCTCCGCTGTGTCGACAAAGCTTAGCAAGCCACATATGACGTCTCGAGGTGGTTCATTTAATTTGGGTTTCGGCCGAAGGGCCCGGTGGATCCTCTCGATGACAATGGAGGCCGCCCTTTCTGGGCCTAGCAGAGAGGCGAACATCTCTCTCGCAGCGTTAGGGAGACCGTCCGCCTCTACATCCTCAGGCAGGCCACGAATTCTTACATTCCTCCTCCGACTTCGATTCTCTTGGTCTTCTAGCTTAATATAAGCCTCGTTGATCAAAGACCTGTGCGTCTGGAGTGTTTCATGGGTGCTGACTCCATAAGTTAGTATGGCCTCTTGCGAAGTCTCTAGGGCCACCACTCTGTGACCAAGGTGCTTTAGATCTTCTTTAATGTCTGCCAAGTCCTTCTTTAGGGGTGACAGGGCCGATTCTATCACATCCCGTAGGATGGCTTTAGAGATAGGAGGTTCCCGAGTAGGCATTCTACGTTCTGAAGTGTCTGAGACACTGCCCGTCTCAGAGAAATCTTCTGCGTCAGAGCGGGCCGCATGGTCAGGCGCCATCTTGGCCGCACTGGCGCCCGTAGCTTTATTCTTTTTGGTGAGGAATTTCTCCATATCTGGCTGCTTGGGCCGGTTCGGAGTCGGATCAGTAGTGTCTTTGATCCTGTCCTTGCTTACTTTGCCCATGACCGGTCTAATTTATAGCGTCTGAAGGGGATCTGAAACCGATTCCTGTGAGGAGCTCAAACACCAGCAGCCATTCAGCAGCGCGTCCAAGCTCCGCCCCCAGTCATTTTATTTTTTAGGACGTTAAAAGGCTTAGAATTTTAGAAGCAATTCTTACAATTTTTAAGAACATTTCCAAAACCCCATTTATTAAGGAGCAGTTCAGTTAGGACTCGTTCACATCACCGTTAGGGATTCCGTTCAGGCTTTCCGTTATAACATCGTTATAACGGAAAGAAACGGAATCCCTAGGACGGACATCAAAACGGACACCTTTAAGAGGCATTCCGTTTTGATCCGTTATAATAAAAGCCTATGGCCCTGCATAACGGATCCGTCTGGTTGCCGTTATGCTGGACGGAAAACAAAGTCCTGTCGACATGACAATGCCACACTAATCTTACAACATCCAGCACACTGGGGCTGCAAACCAGAGGAGTTTATTTGCCACCTCAACCACTGAAGTCCGCCTACATTGAAAGTACAGCACCGGCGCAGACAGTAATGGTGAAGATCGGCTCACACAAATCTAGGCCCACTTTCTCTTCACTTCAGTTAGGATCCCTGGACTCATTCATACAAAACTTCCATACGTCTAATCCTGCCAAACTTTCTCATATATGTAAACAGTCACCAGACAAAAGCTCAGAGAGCAAACTCTCCCCCCACAACCTACAAGACATGGAAAGTGACGGAGACAACACACAGAAAGACAGGAGTCTCCCCATTTCTAGGTCCTTCCTTGGAAAGGCTCTCTCCAAAGCTCTAGAACCAATTATGAAAGAGCTTTAAGATATCAAACATGACATGCGTAACATCGGGGGCAGGGTGGAACAGCTAGAATCTACTCAATGTCAATTGATCTCTTACACTGAAGCAGACTCATCCGCCTTCAACTCCTGTCAAATGCACATTAATAAATTGGTGAATTTGATGGAGGACCAGGAGAACAGAGTACGCTGAAATAACCTACGCCTGGAAGGGGTCTCCGAAACCATCTTAGCGGAGGTCTTGTCTGACACAGTCAAGCAAATTTTCATCTTCATCTTAGGAGATTCCTCCTCACTAGAGATATCATTGAAAGAGCACACAGAACCCTAAGAGCCAAACCCGCATCCACGGACCCCCAAGGGATATAATATGTTGCCTCTTCAACTCCAACTCAAGTCCGGGATGATGTCCTGCGTGTAGCAAGGACCAAACCACCCACCTCAATAGAGAGTTCCAAGATCTCAATCTATCAGTACCTGGCTAGGGCTAGGCAATACAATGTATATCTTATTGTTTTTTGTGAAAATTGTGTTCATACCTTGTTTATTGCACTCTAATTGTGTTTTACATGCTGTCCCCCTCCCACCCTCCCTCTGCCTTCCTCTGGGCTCCAATGGCATTTCCCTACACTGATATCACACCTCAATTCGCATATCCTTATGAGATTGGGTCATCAAGCCAAAATGACTGACCTTAAATTAATTTCGAATAATGTGAGGGGTCTTAATTCAGCGACAAAATGCAGCCAAACACTCCATTATTTCAAAAAGGCCAGGGAAGACATATTCCTCCTTCAGGAAAAACATTTCCAGAAAGAGAAAACTCCCTCCTTTCACAGACACTATTTCAGTTAATGGTTTCACGTTCACACCCCCAACAAGAACTCCAGAGGTGTATCTATTGCCTTTGCCAAGCACATTTCATTCGTACCATCGGACTCCTATTTCCATCCTGATGGAAGAATACTCTTTCAGGGAAACTAAATGAATCGGCCTACTACTATCGCTAATATTTACGCACCAATGAGGAACCGCCTCATTAGCATTCCCAGCTCTACAAGCCTTATTACTCAACTACGATGCCATCTCCAACTTTAAAACACAACTAAATTAGAGGCCCTAGGGATCAACCTGGGAGAGATGGAGAAGAAGTCCCTACAGTCCCGATAACCCTTCCAATGGTCCTCCTCGCATATCACTTAGGCCTCAAGATTGGTGGATGAACCGTAAAAACCTCATCAAGGCCATCCTCTTACCAAAACTATTATACTTATTCCAGAGTCTCCCAATCCCTCTTTCACTCTCCTTCTTCTCAACTATTAGGAAACTCTAATAAATACTTGAGGCAAGATAAAAGACCCCGACTCAGCCAAGCCCTAATCTCCCAACATAAAACACAAGGAGGTATGGCACTTTCCAACTGGAAACTTTACTACAATGCAGTTCACCTGACTAGACTGGTACAATGGGCAAGAATAAACAACTCTTAACTATGTGTTTTCCTGGAAGAACACCTTGCCAAAAGCCCATTACGCTTTCTAATCTGGAGTAATTATGGTCTCTCTCCTGGCCACCAAACACAGAATTATGTTACTAAGGCTTCCTTGAGAATTTGGCACACCTTAAAAGAGAAGCTAAGTCCACTTACCTCCCCGCTCATGTCTGTAGTTGACATCCCGAGCCTATGTATACCTCCCTAAATATGCAGACACACACCTAAAACTCTCCGAACTGAAAGCCGTTATGTGTCCTCTCATTTCTAGACTCAAAAGAGCCGACAGACCCGTTATCCTCTATCTCCTTTCACTCTATACATAAGGCCCACATCAGGTCACTTCTGTACCCCATTCCTCACAAATCCTGACCAGCGAAGAGACCTCACCCAAATTGAAAAGCTAATAGCCACCAAATCAGCCCCTAAACACTTACTCTCGCAGGTATATCATATGCTCCAACAACTGAAACACCCATCCGATAGAAAGTATGTCTATGACTGGAGTAAAGACCTTGACACCACCTGGATGGAACACAAGATAAAACAATTGTACCGCTTCTCCCACAGCATTACATGCTGTGTAAGATTGCAGGAGAATTTCTTTAAACTAATCTCCAGATGGTATCTCACTTTGTTCCTGCTTAAGCAAATTAACTGCCTCAGTTTCGATAATTGCTGGAAATGTTCCCAGTGGTGGTGGTGGTCATGCCCTGTGTTACAGCCAATCTGGATGGAGATTCTCAAGAAAATAAAAACTATATGCTCTCTGGCTAATGCCCACTCCTTGCCCTCTGTTTTACTAAATATCAGACTACAAGACATCCCCCCTCTGAAAGGAGACTTTTTCAACACTTGACGTCAGCCGCTAAATCACAAATCCCCCAACATTGGAATCAGCAGACCTCACCCACGATATACCAATGGCTACATACGATAAATCACATTTAACATGGAAGAGCTGTCAGCCTGGAAATACAGAACACTTGACACATTCCGGAAGACTTGTGCGAGCTGGATCGCCTATAGTAAAACTGTCTAATTTCTTGCAGACTTTGCGGAGCCCATTCCGCAACCTAATGCCTTACACACTTTGCTGCTCTCTACCTCCCACCCCCTCATCCCCTTCATTTCTCTTCCCCCCACTTCCCTTTTCCCTGGTTACACTATGCTTATCTGGTAGGTCTATTTCGTGCTTCCACCTTTTCACTAAAATACTCGGAAAGAGGTGCCTTTGCTCCCTCTGGGACACCCTCACCTATACCTTCCAGAATCTACCTTCTAAGGTACTACTATCTACATTCTTAACAAGTACCTCATGTTTTTTTCTGAACTGTTTCTAATACTGTTCTGTCATATTTAACTGGTATCATGTACCAATTGTTATACCTGTTTTCTTATGTAAAATTAATAGTGTTGGTGCTCGGGTGCTCTGGCCGAGCACTAGGGGGTGCTCGAGTGCTCGGCAGAGCACCCGAGCATAATGCAAGTCAATGGGACTAAACAAGGCACCCCCCGCTCGGTGCCTGGTTTACACGGGTGCCCCAATAAAAAAAAAGGTGCCCACATATTCCAATAGCCCTTAAAAGGGCTTTTGGTTGTTTTTTAAAATAAATACTTTCCCTGCCTAGCCAATTCTGTCCCTACACTATCTGTCCCTCCTTGCAACAGCTCTCCCTGACTAACACTGGCCGGTCACGTGTCACCGGGTGCAATATAGCACACGATGACGCATTCCTGGCAGCCAATCAGTAAAATGCCAGTAGCTAAGATGGCTACTGGCATTACACTGAATGCCATCCCTCCCCTCACGCTAATTAATTAGCATGCGGGGAGGGGACTCGAGCATGGTGCTCGAGTACACCCGTTGTTCAACTTAACACCCTGTGGACCCGAGCGCAAGCATGCTCGGCCGAACAGTGAGTTCGGCTGAGCATGCTCGCTCATCATTAAAAATTAATAAAAGATAATTGAAAAGAAAAAAATCTTGTTTTTGTGTTATCATTTTCTGAAAGCCATATTTTTTTCTGCCGATCGTGTTTTGTATGGGCTCATTTTTTGCGGGATGAGGTTACAGTTTGATTGGTACTATTTCGGGGTACCTAATATGTCTGTTTTTTTTTTTCACTTTTATACGTCTGTATTATGGGAAAGGGGTAGGTTTCTTTACTTGATGCTTTTATTTTTTATTTCTTTATTTATTTTTTATTTTTCACCCACTATCGGGAATGTCTTTTTGTTCTGCATTGAACTACCACTGTAATACATTGACAATTGCCTAGGATACCCAGTCTGAAGGCTGAATCTCATAGCCTTCCGTACAAGGCAAGCTGTGATGCCTCTGCAAGGCATCAGGCTGCCCTCTCAGCCATTGGGTCCCTGTCACTGCAGAGCAGGGACCCAATGGAGATGTAGAGGGAGCCCCGTGTTTGCAGCGGTCAGAGCTGAACATGGCATATAAGTGGGCCCATGCCGCTGATCGAGTGGGCGCAGCTCCAGCACCCGCCCAATCAGCGTGCCGTACACCGCTAGGACTTAAGTTACGTCCTGCTGCACCGTACAGATATGCCGCTGGTATCCTACAGGTTAAACCCTATGGTAGCTGTGGAAAATGACCAGCTTCTCATTATTAGCTAGAAAGTCCCAAAAGTCTATCAGTATTCATTAACTCTTTTAACGGTGCTGTGCAAAT
Organism: Rhinella marina; assembly: GCA_900303285.1. Lineage (NCBI taxonomy): Eukaryota > Metazoa > Chordata > Amphibia > Anura > Bufonidae > Rhinella > Rhinella marina. The sequence continues at coordinate 38,273 of ONZH01024645.1, forward strand.
GAACAGGATATATTTCACAGAAAACATATAAAATGTAGTTAAACATTATTAACCCTTTCCCGACCAGCGCCGTACATGTATGGCGCTGGTGCGGGGACATGACGCCCGCTCGCAGGTGCAGCGGGCGTCATGGCCGGCAAGTCTCTGCTGTTTCTAACAGCAGAGACTTGCCGCTACTTACCGCCATCGGCGGCATCAGGATGCGTCTGAACCCGGAAGCGCACGCTTCCGGTTGGTGTACAAATGCTCCGAGTGGCCAATCGGGGTGTCTGTACACCATATGAAAACTGTAATCCTCGCTGGTGAGGATTACAGTTTTCAAACTGCAATTCTTATTCTGGCCACTAGATGGCAGGCCAGGATAAGAAATGAGCAATTTTTGGATTTAACTCCATCTAGTAAATCCCTGATTGCTCATAAAGAAAAAAAACCACAATATATTAGCTCATATTTGAGTTTTAAAATAATCACAAAAAAATAAAAAAAAAAAATGTTAAAAAATATATAAAAAATAAAAAATAAAAAAGTTCAAATCACCCCCCTTTCCATATAATGAAAAAATAAATACCTAAATAACATTAAATATAGACATCATGGGTATCACCGTGACTGAAAACGCCCTTACTTTTAAAATATAAAAAAAAATTCCAATACGGCGAATTGTGTGGCGGAAAAAAGCGTCCAAATGGTGATTCGCGTTTTTTTTGTCGCTTTTTTTTCCCCGCAAAAAACAAGCCCTCATACAGCTATGTGAACAGAAAAGTAAAACAGTTATAGCTATTTGAAGGCAGGGAGCGCAAAACGAAAATGCATAACCGAAAAAACCTCCGGGGTTAAACAGTAGAAGTCAATGTAAGTTAACCCTTTGAAGTGAAATAAAGTAAGGAGTTGATGAATGTGTATACCAGACTTCAAAGTATGAAGTATGGCTTTTTCAGGGGGGACTGGCTATATGCGTAGGGTGTTTTCTCCTTCCCCTGATACAGGTGCACAATGTGGCATACCTTTTGCCTTTCATGTTATTAGCATTGTATATTCCTTGTGCTGTGTACCTATGTATTGCATAACTCCCAGGTTTGTTTTTAATTATTTTAATGGGTTGTTTTGCTGGGTATGAATTTTGGGATATCTAAGTAAAGTTGATCATTATACATTGTTGGCGTGCACACAACTTATTGCCTACCATCTTTCTGTTGTGTTTGATAATTGGAGCATCTGTTATTGGCAGGGACAATAAAAATGTCTTTCTTGCACAAGGTGCTGGCAATGTCCAGAAGACTTTTCTTCATATTTAAGCCATTCATAGGTGGCAAAGAATGTTCTCCTGTACTTGCAGCCGCAGAACAGTCTGCTGTTTCACCACAAAATTTATGATGTTCCATGTGTCACAATTTAAGGATAAGTGCAGCCCTGAGCTCAACCCCACCACTGACTCTGCCTATTTGCATGGCCCATGCTAGGAAAAGGCATACAACTGGACAGCAGTCCCTAGCCTAGGTACGTGCTGGGGCGTACAGGGAAGGGAACAACAGGATGTATTAAAAGGAAATATAAGTACATCCATGTGACAAAACACACCCACAGCCCTGCCCGGCGCGTGCTTACATGAGGATCATGCGGTACGGTTCAGTCTTTGCCTACAAACACTCGACGTTCCACGTGGCACAGTTTTTCACAGACATATAATGACCACACGGGCACAGGCAGGCACAGAAAGAGAGAGAGGGTAGCCCACATGATCCCTGTATGGCTCTATGCTCACTCACATTCCTGACCAGCTGAGAGACCCTTTTCGCTATCACCAGCGAAATCGAGTCTATCAGCCCAGTAGTACTGCCACCAGCTCTCATTTGATATAACTCCGGTCCGTTCACGAATTATATCGGGTGAGCATCCAACCCTAGGTAGCGTATAACAATATTACCGAGAACACGGACGTGGGGATTCGAGATCGAGATACAAGAACAGCACAAGATTAAATTATATATTTAATCGCCTTAAGGGCTCACTAAATATAAATACGTACACAGAAGATGGATACAACGGTCAGATATGCAAATACAAGTGGTATGGTATATGATTGGCTTAGGTTTGGGAAGAACAGCCAGTCCATAATTATTTATTAATTCCTGGCTTCAATATGTCTGGAAAGTAGGAATCATTTCTAACAAGCTGATAGCTTCCTGCGGGAGGTTCTTCCTATGGAGAGAGCTTTGGTTCCTGAATGGCTGGGAGAGGTGTGAATCGTATACAAGGGACCTGCTTTGAAGCCAGGACCCCTGTGGTGTTTACTCCATCTGTTCAGTGCCAGCAGATGGCTGTGATTAAGTCATGTCTAGCATGGATCATGATTCCTATTTCTTACACCTCCCTCCTTTAGAGGGCACTAGCGGGCAGCACACTCCTGTGTTCCCCCGTGTGCCCATCCAAACCCTCTCCTTGTCGAGATAATCCGTCGGCATTCCCGTGGTCACGGCCCTTCCTGTGGCTAATGGTAAAGTGATACTGCTGGAGAACGAGGCTACAGCGTAGCAACCTCCCATTTGCCCCGACACGAAGTTTAACAAGCTATTAACTTGGCCCCAGCAAACTGATCGAGCAGACCATGACATCATTGAGTCCCCTGTGGTCCACGCAGAACCAGGTCGCCTGGTCTTTCTTTGGAACCAGAACCACAGGCGAGGCTCTAGCACTGCTGGATGCCTGGATGACCCCCAGCTTCAGCATTTCCTCAATCTCCTGGCGCATGTGCTGCTGCACCTCCAAGGAGACCCGATATGCTGAACACCGGATTGGGATGTGATCCCCGGTGTCCACGTGATGGACAGTCAACTCTGTTCTTCCAGGCTTGTTACTGAACAAGCCCGGGAAGGGTTGCCCACAGCTGGGACCGTTGGTCCTCCAGGAGCTGATGGCCCACCACCACATCCTCAATGGACCCACCCACCTTAACATGGGCGAGCATGTCCAGGAGGGTCTCCTCCTCCCCCTCCTCAAGGAGGTTGCATACAGGGAGGGCACATGCCTCCCTCTCATGATGTGCCTTCATCATGTTCACATGGAAGGCCTTCTGCCTTTCCCGGGCATGGTCCAGGGTGGCCAGGTACGTTACGCCATTGAGCTGCTGGTGCACTAGGTAGGGGCCCTCCCAGGCTGCCTGAAGCTTGTCCTGTTGTACCGGGACCAGTGCCCACACCTTTTGACCTACCTGGTAGGTCCTCTGAGAGGTGTGAATCGTATACAAGGGACCTGCTTTGAAGCCAGGACCCCTGCGATGTTTACTCCATCTGCTAGGTGCCAGCAGATGGCTGTGATTAAGTCATATCAATTAAATGGATGGTCTGCTCACCTACCCACTGTTCTTGGTAGGTGCTCTATTACAATTACAGACCCACTCTGTCAGACCAAAATATATACCGTAAACATGAAACTGAATAGGCACTCATATCCAGAGCATGTGGAAAAAACTCAGGCTGTTTAATAAACCATATATTAATCAAAAATATATAAAAATATGAAGTATATAAAATATCTCCCAAAAAAAAACAATAAAATTGTTAAAATATGCAATTAGGCTTCCAACACCTGTAGGTGTTGACTGTAATAGGTGGACTGCTGGTATACTTCTGGTCTCCGTCCCTGTCAAATTATGTATGCTATCTGAACATGAACTACTCCTCAATTCAATATAAATGCACTGCTCCTCAATTCAATAAGCAAATACACTCAAAGGTTCTTTATAAGAACAGTTTTATCAGGATAGTAATGGCACATTTAGTTGGTAACAAAGTGCAAAACTCTTTTATATTCCTTAAGGGGATCAGATACTATTCTACCTGTAATTCATTTTCCTATGAGATCAAAGAATTCCTAACTTTGAGCACAGCTAGTGTAGTGTATATCATAGAATGTAGATGTAAAAAACAATATGTAGGATGAACAAAGAGAACTTAAAAAAAAAAAAAGAATATTGGAACATATGTCCAATATCAGAAGCGGGTATGAAAAACATACATTGAATAAACATTTAAAAAACATCATAATAGTGATCCAAGTCAATTAGTCTTTGCAGCATTAGAGAGAATAGAACCCTTTGGTGAGAAGGGGATCATACTGTACGTATGTCTAGGCAAGAATCAAGGAGAATATTTGATTTTGACACTTTGGTGCCAGGAGGTCTTAATGCCGACTTTAAATTGCTTGGATTTCTATGACGTTCTGGGGAAGGTCCCCCTCTGACGGGACATCGAAGTCAGGCTGTCCCATTACCAGGACTCCGATTTCCCCTTGGAGGGTGACCTATCCCTATCCTTATTGTCCACCAGTCACAGTCCTTACAATTCAATTTAACTGAATATAATATAGAAAGAGGATATACTCGAGCAATCTCCAATTTGAAGTTTATTTATTGATTATTTTATCTTTGTTATTGGTATGTTATCATAAATATATATCTATGTGGAGAGATGGGCATAATGCCTAAAAAAACAAATAAAAAATAAAAATAAAAAAATCATATAAACATAGGTTATATATAAAAGGTTCTTTATTGGGATGAAGGTAATAGTTAGTAGGCAGCCACTCCAGAAAAAAACGCATGAATAGAAATAAAACGCAGGAAAAAACGCAAAGAAAACGCAGCAGCGCTAAAGTCCCATTTTATGAGAAAGAAGGACTAGGTGCATGTAAAGAAGCGTGGACAAATTGAACTAAATTTAAAATACCTTTGAGTGGAATAATATGGACACAAAATAAATGAAAGAAAAGAGGAATCCCACGCAGAGAATCCGGTGGGGGTTTTGGTGGTGTCTTTGGAACGAGGGGGTATAAATAGTGGGTGTATTTTATGGATAATCAAGATGGCCACTGAGGAAGAGGCCAAGCGACCTTGAAACGCGTATGGCACACTAATTCATATTGGCAAGTTACCACCCACCAAGATTATCCACCTCTCTGCATGTAATCATCGATTACAGTATCAACAGTCAAGTTAAACTAAGAGCGAAACCTCTGGTGAATTACCTGCCGGAGTGCAAGTCACGTGGGACATTGCGAATCATGTGAGATGCAGAGGACTCCGGGCAGAAGGCTCAAGAGACCGGTATACAGCCGCGTACCGTAAGATATCCCCACAAGTGGGACGGGAACCTTCTTCCTGGATAGAGAGTAACACTGACTTGCTCCATACTCACCACGTGGGACGCCACGATAGGTGTAAGAGAGGGACGTTCGGCACAAATTGTAAGTAACGGGTTAATCCCCAATAAAGAACTTAATCTATTTCCGGAATTCAGGTACTCTAAAGTGATAATGATATACATCCACTGAGAACTTTAACTATACGGCGGTGATATATTTATAATACTTATCATATGCCAATAGAGGCATGAGGAGGACTCTCTGTTTGTGTCGCAGTTAAGCACGATCTACCGTCACTAAACTTGCTTTACTGATGCTGAACTTTTGAAGTCGTTATTGGGGCATTACATATTGATCTGCCCCTTAAGGAATATAAAAGAGTTTAGCACCTTGTTACCACCTAAATGTGCCATTACTATCCTGAAAAAACTGTTCTTATAAAGAACCTTTGAGTGTATTTGCTTATTGAGGATCAGTGCATTTATATTGAATTGAGGAGTAGTTCATGTTCAGATAGCATACACAGTTTGACAGGGACGGAGACCAGAAGTTTACCAGCAGTCCACCTATTACAGTCACGACCCACATCAAAGGTGTTGGCAGCCTAATTGTATATTTTAACAATTTTATAGCTTTTTTTGGGAGATATTTTATATACTTCATATTTTTATATATTCGTTGATTAATTTATGGTTTAATAAACAGCCTGAGTTTTTTCCACATGCTCTGGATATGAGTGCCTATTCAATTTGATGTTTATATGTGATTAAGTCATGTCTAGCATGGATCATGATTCCTATTTCTCACACACATTTCTCTTTAGAGGGCGCTAGGGGGCAGCACACTCCTGTGTTCCCCCATGCGCCCATACACACCCTCTCCTTGTCGAGATAATTTGTCGGCATTCCCATGGTCACGGCCCTTCCTGTGACAAATGGCAAAGTGATACTGCTGGATAGCGAGGTACAGCGTAGCAACCTCCCATTTACCCCGGACACAGAGTTTAACTAGCTGAGGTGGTGTGGTCGGTCTCCACGGTGAAGTTGCACCCGTATAGATAAGGCTGCAACCGCTGCAGTGCCCAGACAATTGCCAGGCACTCCATCTCCATCGTGGAGTAGGCCACCTCACTCAGCAGAAGATTCCGACCCAGGTTCAAAACGGGGTGTTCCTGGCCCGTAGTGTCGACTTGGCTGAGCACCGCACCGAGGCCAAAATCACTGGCGTCGGTCTGTACTATAAACGGCCGCGTGAAGTCGGCCACTTGGAGTACAGGGAAGCTCGAGAGGGCGGCCTTCAGCGCCTGGAAGGCCGTCTCGCAGTCATTTGTTCAATGGACTGCGGGGGACAGCTTCTTCTTGGTGAGGTCTATCAGGGGCTTCGCCAGGCTACTATTGTGAGGAACAAACCTTCTATTGAAACCAGCGGTGCCCAGGAAGGACATCACCTGTTTCATGGTCCTGGGGGTGGGCCAGGATACTATGGCATCCACTTTACCGGGTTCCGGCTTCAAATCCCCCACCCCCGCCTACCCGGTGCCCCCGGTAGTGGACCTCGCTCATGCCCACCTAGCACTTTTCCGGCTACACGGTCAAGCGAGCGGATCCGCCCGAGCACCTGCGTCAGGTAACATAGTAACATAGTTTATAAGGCTGAAAAAAGACATCTGTCCATCCAGTTCGGCCTGTTTTCCTACAAGTTGATCCAGAGGAAGGCAAAAAACCCTGTGAGGTAGAAGCCAATTTTCCCCATTTTAGGGAAAAAAATTCCTTCCCGACTCCAATCAGGCATCAGAATAACTCCCTGGATCAACGACCCCTCTCTAGTAACTATAACCTGTAATATTATTACCTCCAGAAATACATCCAGGCCCCTCCTGATCTCTTATAGTGAACTTACCATCACCACCTCCTCAGGCAGAGAGTTCCATAGTCTCACTGCTCTTACCGTAAAGAATCCTCTTCTATGTTTGTGTACAAACCTTCTTTCCTCCAGACGCAGAGGATGTCCCCTCTTCACGGTCACAGTCCTGGGGATAAATATATCATGGGAGAGATCTCTGTACTGATCTCTATATTTATACATAGTTATTAGATCTCCCCTCAGTCGTCTTTTTTCTTAAGTGAATAAGCCTAATTTTGATCATCTTTCTGGGTACTGTAGTCCACCCATTCCAGTTATGACTTTAGTTGCCCTCCTCTGAACCCTCTCCAGCTCTGCTATGTCTGCCTTGTTCACAGGAGCCCAGAACTGTACACAGTCCTCCATGTGTGATCTGACTAGTGATTTGTAAAGTGGCAGGACTATGTTCTCATCACGGACATCTATGCCCCTATTGATGCAACCCATTATCTTATTGGCCTTGGCAGCAGCTGTCTGACACTGGTTTATACAGCTTAGTTTGCTGTTCACTAAAATTCCTAGGTACTTCTCCATGTCAGAGTTACCCAATATTTTACCATTTAGTATGTACTGGTGACTTGCATTATTCCTTCCCATATGCATAACCTTACATTTGTCAGTGTTAAACCTCATCTGCCACTTCTCTGCCCAAGCCTCCAGTCTATCCAGATCCACCTGTAGCAGTGTACTGTCCTCTGTAGTATATATACAGTATACTGTCCTCTGTAGTATATATACAGTATACTGTCCTCTTCTGTGTTAATTACTTTACACAGTTAGTGTCATCTGCAAAAATTGATATTTTACTATGCAAGCCTTCTACAAGATCATTAATAAATATATTGAAGAGAATAGGGCCCAATACTGACCCCTGTGGTACCCCACTAGTGACAGTGACCCAATCTTAATATATGTGCCGTTAATAACCACCCTTTGTTTTCTATCACTGAGCCAGTTACTTACCCACATACAGACATTTTCTCCCAGGCCAAGCATTCTCATTTTATATACTAACCTTTTATGTGGTACAGTGTCAAAATGCTTTGGAGAAGTCCAGTTATACGCCATCCATTGATTCGCCGCGGTCCAGTCTAGAACTTACCTCTAGAGATGAGCGAGTAGTGTTCGATCGAGCCGGTATTCGATCGAATACTACGCTATTCGGCATACTCGATTTCAATCGAGTATAACGGCGATGGCGCACTTAGAATTCGTTTCCCCTCCCACCTTCCCTGGCGCTCTTTTTCCACCAATCAACATGCAGGGGGGGTATGACAGGCACGCTGAGCACGCTGGCAGCGCGAAAACAGCGTCTACATGGATTGGCTGGAAAAACCATGTGACCTCGAATATTAAAAACTCAGCTCTTCCTGCTCGTACGCATATGCTGCGTGAACTTAGTCAGGGACAGAGGCTGGAGAAGGGACAGACAGGTTTTAGCAGTTGGACAGGCAGGAGCGTGATTAAAAGCCCTTATCAGGGCTACTATAGTGCACTACAGTGATAGCTTTACTACAAGATACACTTTACAGAGAACGGCTGCCGTATTCAGGGATAGCTGCTGGAGTAGGGACAGAGAGAGGCATTAGTGGTGTATTAGGTGCTCTGCTACATACCAAATTATATTTGGCACTACTGTTCAGCGTTCTTTTTGGCTGAAAAACCCTGTTATATAACTTGTGTGTATATGCACCATCTGATCTGGCAGTATACGGCTGTGAATTTTATTTTATTTTTTTAAATACAGTTTATTTGGCTCTAGTGTTCTGGGTTCTGTGTGCCTGCAATACCCTTTTTGTATACCAGGTGTAAATACCCACCGTCTGTTACGTTAGTAAACGGCTGTGTACCTTGAAATATACAATATCTAGGCCATTTAATAGGCCACTGTACTGTGCGTTCTCTTGTTAAATTATCTCACATACCTGGTGTAAATAACCACCGTCTGTTCTGTTACTACAACGGCTGTGTACCTTGAAATATACAATATCTAGGCATTTTAATAGGCCACTGTACTGTGCGTTCTCTTGCTAAATTATCTCACATACCTGGTGTAAATACCCACCGTCTGTTCTGTTACTACACGGCTGTGTACCTTGAAATATACAATATCTAGGCATTTTAATAGGCCACTGTACTGTGCGTTCTCTTGCTAAATTATCTCACATACCTGGTGTAAATACCCACCGTCTGTTCTGTTACTACACGGCTGTGTACCTTGAAATATACAATATCTAGGCATTTTAATAGGCCACTGTACTGTGCGTTCTCTTGCTAAATTATCTCACATACCTGGTGTAAATACCCACCGTCTGTTCAGTTACTACACGGCTGTGTACCTTGAAATATACAATATCTAGGCATTTTAAATAGGCCACTGTACTGTGCGTTCTCTTGCTAAATTATCTCACATACCTGGTGTAAATACCCACCGTCTGTTCTGTTACTACACGGCTGTGTACCTTGAAATATACAATATCTAGGCATTTTAATAGGCCACTGTACTGTGCGTTCTCTTGCTAAATTATCTCACATACCTGGTGTAAATACCCACCGTCTGTTCAGTTACTACACGGCTGTGTACCTTGAAATATACAATATCTAGGCATTTTAATAGGCCACTGTACTGTGCGTTCTCTTGCTAAATTATCTCACATACCTGGTGTAAATACCCACCGTCTGTTCAGTTACTACACGGCTGTGTACCTTGAAATATACAATATCTAGGCATTTTAATAGGCCACTGTACTGTGCGTTCTCTTGCTAAATTATCTCACATACCTGGTGTAAATACCCACCGTCTGTTCTGTTACTACACGGCTGTGTACCTTGAAATATACAATATCTAGGCATTTTAATAGGCCACTGTACTGTGCGTTCTCTTGCTAAATTATCTCACATACCTGGTGTAAATACCCACCGTCTGTTCAGTTACTACACGGCTGTGTACCTTGAAATATACAATATCTAGGCATTTTAATAGGCCACTGTACTGTGCGTTCTCTTGCTAAATTATCTCACATACCTGGTGTAAATACCCACCGTCTGTTCAGTTACTACACGGCTGTGTACCTTGAAATATACAATATCTAGGCATTTTAATAGGCCACTGTACTGTGCGTTCTCTTGCTAAATTATCTCACATACCTGGTGTAAATACCCACCGTCTGTTCTGTTACTACACGGCTGTGTACCTTGAAATATACAATATCTAGGCATTTTAATAGGCCACTGTACTGTGCGTTCTCTAGCTAAATTATCTCACATACCTGGTGTAAATACCCACCGTCTGTTCAGTTACTACACGGCTGTGTACCTTGAAATATACAATATCTAGGCATTTTAATAGGCCACTGTACTGTGCGTTCTCTTGCTAAATTATCTCACATACCTGGTGTAAATACCCACCGTCTGTTCAGTTACTACACGGCTGTGTACCTTGAAATATACAATATCTAGGCCATTTAATAGGCCACTGTACTGTGCGTTCTCTTGTTAAATTATCTCACATACCTGGTGTAAATACCCACCGTCTGTTCAGTTACTACACGGCTGTGTACCTTGAAATATACAATATCTAGGCCATTTAATAGGCCACTGTACTGTGCGTTCTCTTGTTAAATTATCTCACATACCTGGTGTAAATACCCACCGTCTGTTCAGTTACTACACGGCTGTGTACCTTGAAATATACAATATCTAGGCATTTTAATAGGCCACTGTACTGTGCGTTCTCTTGCTAAATTATCTCACATACCTGGTGTAAATACCCACCGTCTGTTCAGTTACTACACGGCTGTGTACCTTGAAATATACAATATCTAGGCATTTTAATAGGCCACTGTACTGTGCGTTCTCTTGCTAAATTATCTCACATACCTGGTGTAAATACCCACCGTCTGTTCAGTTACTACACGGCTGTGTACCTTGAAATATACAATATCTAGGCCATTTAATAGGCCACTGTACTGTGCGTTCTCTTGTTAAATTATCTCACATACCTTGTGTAAATACCCACCGTCTGTTCAGTTACTACACGGCTGTGTACCTTGAAATATACAATATCTAGGCCATTTAATAGGCCACTGTACTGTGCGTTCTCTTGTTAAATTATCTCACATACCTGGTGTAAATACCCACCGTCTGTTCAGTTACTACACGGCTGTGTACCTTGAAATATACAATATCTAGGCATTTTAATAGGCCACTGTACTGTGCGTTCTCTTGCTAAATTATCTCACATACCTGGTGTAAATACCCCACCGTCTGTTCAGTTACTACACGGCTGTGTACCTTGAAATATACAATATCTAGGCATTTTAATAGGCCACTGTACTGTGCGTTCTCTGCTAAATTATCTCACTACCTGGTGTAAATACCCACCGTCTGTTCTGTTACTACACGGCTGTGTACCTTGAAATATACAATATCTAGGCATTTTAATAGGCCACTGTACTGTGCGTTCTCTAGCTAAATTATCTCACATACCTGGTGTAAATACCCACCGTCTGTTCAGTTACTACAACGGCTGTGTACCTTGAAATATACAATAATCTAGGCCATTTAATAGGCCCACTGTACTGTGCGTTCTCTTGTTAAATTATCTCACATACCTGGTGTAAATACCCACCGTCTGTTCTGTTACTACACGGCTGTGTACCTTGAAATATACAATACCTAGGCATTTTAATAGGCCACTGTACTGTGCGTTCTCTTGCTAAATTATCTCACATACCTGGTGTAAATACCCACCGTCTGTTCTGTTACTACCACGGCTGTGTACCTTGAAATATACAATATCTAGGCATTTTAATAGGCCACTGTACTGTGCGTTCTCTTGCTAAATTATCTCACATACCTGGTGTAAATACCCACCGTCTGTTCTGTTACTACACGGCTGTGTACCTTGAAATATACAATATCTAGGCATTTTAATAGGCCACTGTACTGTGCGTTCTCTAGCTAATTATCTCACATACCTGGTGTAAATACCCACCGTCTGTTTCTGTTACTACACGGCTGTGTACCTTGAAATATACAATATCTAGGCATTTTAATAGGCCACTGTACTGTGCGTTCTCTTGCTAAATTATCTCACATACCTGGTGTAAATACCCACCGTCTGTTCAGTTACTACACGGCTGTGTACCTTGAAATATACAATATCTAGGCATTTTAATAGGCCACTGTACTGTGCGTTCTCTTGCTAAATTATCTTCACATACCTGGTGTAAATACCCACCCGTCTGTCTGTTACTACACGGCTGTGTACCTTGAAATATACAATATCTAGGCATTTTAATAGGCCACTGTACTGTGCGTTCTCTTGCTAAATTATCTCACATACCTGGTGTAAATACCCACCGTCTGTTCAGTTACTACACGGCTGTGTACCTTGAAATATACAATATCTAGGCATTTTAATAGGCCACTGTACTGTGCGTTCTCTTGCTAAATTATCTCACATACCTGGTGTAAATACCACCGTCTGTTCAGTTACTACACGGCTGTGTACCTTGAAATATACAATATCTAGGCATTTTAATAGGCCACTGTACTGTGCGTTCTCTTGCTAAATTATCTCACATACCTGTGTAAATACCCACCGTCTGTTCAGTTACTACACGGCTGTGTACCTTGAAATATACAATATCTAGGCATTTTAATAGGCCACTGTACTGTGCGTTCTCTTGCTAAATTATCTCACATACCTGGTGTAAATACCCACCGTCTGTTCTGTTACTACACGGCTGTGTACCTTGAAATATACAATATCTAGGCATTTTAATAGGCCACTGTACTGTGCGTTCTCTAGCTAAATTATCTCACATACCTGGTGTAAATACCCACCGTCTGTTCAGTTACTACACGGCTGTGTACCTTGAAATATACAATATCTAGGCATTTTAATAGGCCACTGTACTGTGCGTTCTCTTGCTAAATTATCTCACATACCTGGTGTAAATACCCACCGTCTGTTCTGTTACTACACGGCTGTGTACCTTGAAATATACAATATCTAGGCATTTAATAGGCCACTGTACTGTGCGTTCTCTAGCTAAATTATCTCACATACCTGGTGTAAATACCCACCGTCTGTTCAGTTACTACACGGCTGTGTACCTTGAAATATACAATATCTAGGCCATTTAATAGGCCACTGTACTGTGCGTTCTCTTGTTAAATTATCTCACATACCTGGTGTAAATACCCACCGTCTGTTCAGTTACTACACGGCTGTGTACCTTGAAATATACAATATCTAGGCATTTTAATAGGCCACTGTACTGTGCGTTCTCTTGCTAAATTATCTCACATACCTGGTGTAAATACCCACCGTCGTTCAGTTACTACACGGCTGTGTACCTTGAAATATACAATATCTAGGCATTTTAATAGGCCACTGTACTGTGCGTTCTCTTGCTAAATTATCTCACATACCTGGTGTAAATACCCACCGTCTGTTCTGTTACTACACGGCTGTGTACCTTGAAATATACAATATCTAGGCATTTTAATAGGCCACTGTACTGTGCGTTCTCTTGCTAAATTATCTCACATACCTGGTGTAAATACCCACCGTCTGTTCTGTTACTACACGGCTGTGTACCTTGAAATATACAATATCTAGGCATTTTAATAGGCCACTGTACTGTGCGTTCTCTTGCTAAATTATCTCACATACCTGGTGTAAATACCCACCGTCTGTTCTGTTACTACACGGCTGTGTACCTTGAAATATACAATATCTAGGCATTTTAATAGGCCACTGTACTGTGCGTTCTCTTGCTAAATTATCTCACATACCTGGTGTAAATACCCACCGTCTGTTCTGTTACTACACGGCTGTGTACCTTGAAATATACAATATCTAGGCATTTTAATAGGCCACTGTACTGTGCGTTCTCTTAGCTAAATTATGTCACATACCTGGTGTAAATACCCACCGTCTGTTCAGTTACTACACGGCTGTGTACCTTGAAATATACAATATCTAGGCATTTTAATAGGCCACTGTACTGTGCGTTCTCTTGCTAAATTATCTCACATACCTGGTATAAATACCCACCGTCTGTTCTGTTACTACACGGCTGTGTACTTGAAATATACAATATCTAGGCATTTTAATAGGCCACTGTATTGTGCGTTCTCTAGCTTAATTATCTCACATACCTGGTGTAAATACCCACCGTCTGTTCAGTTACTACACGGCTGTGTACCTTGAAATATACAATATCTAGGCATTTAATAGGCCCACTGTACTGTGCGTTCTCTTGTTAAATTATCTCACATACCTGGTGTAAATACCCACCGTCTGTTCAGTTACTACACGGCTGTGTACCTTGAAATATACAATATCTAGGCATTTTAATAGGCCACTGTACTGTGCGTTCTCTTGCTAAATTATCTCACATACCTGGTGTAAATACCCACCGTCTGTTCTGTTACTACACGGCTGTGTACCTTGAAATATACAATATCTAGGCATTTTAATAGGCCACTGTACTGTGCGTTCTCTAGCTAAATTATCTCACATACCTGGTGTAAAATACCACCGTCTGTTTCAGTTACTACACGGCTGTGTACCTTGAAATATACAATATCTAGGCATTTTAATAGGCCACTGTACTGTGCGTTCTCTTGCTAATTATCTCACATACCTGGTGTAAATACCCACCGTCTGTTCTGTTACTACACGGCTGTGTACCTTGAAATATACAATATCTAGGCATTTTAATAGGCCACTGTACTGTGCGTTCTCTAGCTAAATTATCTCACATACCTGGTGTAAATACCCCCGTCTGTTCAGTTACTACACGGCTGTGTACCTTGAAATATACAATATCTAGGCCATTTAATAGGCCACTGTACTGTGCGTTCTCTTGTTAAATTATCTCACATACCTGGTGTAAATACCCCCGTCTGTTCAGTTACTACACGGCTGTGTACCTTGAAATATACAATATTCTGGCATTTTAATAGGCCACTGTACTGTGCGTTCTCTTGCTAAATTATCTCACATACCTGGTGTAAATACCACCGTCTGTTCTGTTACTACACGGCTGTGTACCTTGAATATACAATATCTAGGCATTTTAATAGGCCACTGTACCTGTGCGTTCTCTTGCTAAATTATCTCACATACCTGGTGTAAATACCCACCGTCTGTTCAGTTACTACACGGCTGTGTACCTTGAAATATACAATATCTAGGCCTTTTAATAGGCCACTGTACTGTGCGTTCTC
>ONZH01024646.1:0-32766 GCA_900303285.1 Rhinella marina
CCCCATCAGACCTCAGATCAGCGTAGTGCCCCAATCAGACCTCAGATCAGACCTCAGATCAGCAGAATGCCCCATCAGACCTCAGATCAGCAGAATGTGCCCCCATCAGACCTCAGATCAGCAGAATGTGCCCCCATCAGACCTCAGATCAGCAGAATGTGCCCCCATCAGACCTCAGATCAGCAGAATGTGCCCCCATCAGACCTCAGATCAGCAGAAGTGCCCCCATCAGACCTCAGATCAGCAGAATGTGCCCCCATCAGACCTCAGATCAGCAGAATGTGCCCCCATCAGACCTCAGATCAGCAGAATGTGCCCCCATCAGACCTCAGATCAGCAGAATGTGCCCCCATCAGACCTCAGATCAGCAGAATGTGCCCCCATCAGACCTCAGATCAGACCTCCCCCATCAGACTCCATAATGGAAGCGCTCACTTGTATTCGCCTGATTGTACTAAGGCCATCCCTGCTTGGCCCCCCCAGAGGTATTGGGCCCGGAGCATCGCCTCCCCTGCCCCCTCTCCCCCCCCAGTAGCTACGCCTCTGGGCCTGATGTATGAAAACTGTCTAGGTCTAAGACTTTTTTTGTTGCCCATAGCAACCAATCAGAGCTCCCCTTTCATTTCTCCAGAGCACTATATGAAATGAAAGGGGAGCTCTGATTGGTTGCTATGGGCAACAAAGAACCTTCTACACCTAGACAATTTTCATACATAAGGCTCTAGGTGTTTTACATCAGCAGATAGAAGCCATGAGAGCAGCTAACCTCTCCAAACATGAGCTCAGAGGAAACATAAAGCAGAGAGAACATGCACTGGACATAAAGGGCAGCACACAGTCATCTCAACTAAAAGCCTAAATCCTTAGATCAGGAACAGACATTTATAGGACATTTCATCATTTTCACAAATTCTTATAAAAATATATTCAGCACTGAACTAAATGTACTAATTCATTATATATTTTAGGAGCCGGAGTCTGTCCATTTTATACCGACTCCGACTCCACCAAAATGGTGACCGACTCCGACTCCACGACTCTGACTCCGACTCCACAGCCCTGGTATTATGAGGCTCTGCAGCAGCTGAGGTGTGTATTAGGAGGTTCTGCAGCAACTGAGGTGTGTATTAGGAGGTTCTGTAGCAGCTGAGGTGTGTATTAGGAGGTTCTGCAGCAGCAGAGGTGTGTATTAGGAGGTTCTGCAGCAGCTGAGGTATGTATTAGGAGGTTCTGCAGCAACTGAGGCGTGTATTAGGAGGTTCTGCAGCAGCTGAGGTGTGTATTAGGAGGTTCTGCAGCAGCTGAGGTGTGTATTAGGAGGTTCTGCAGCAGCTGAGGTGTGTATTAGGAGGTTCTGCAGCAGCTGAGGTGTGTATTAGGAGGTTCTGCAGCAGCTGAGGTGTGTATTAGGAGGTTCTGCAGCAGCTGAGGTGTGTATTAGGAGGTTCCGCAGCAGCTGAGATGTGTATTATGAGGCTCCGCAGCAGCTGAGGTGTCTATTAAGGTTCTGCAGCACACGTGTGTATTAGGAGGTTCTGCAGCAGCTGAGGTGTGTATTAGGAGGTTCCCATGCAGGCTGAGGTGTGTATTAGGAGGTTCTGCAGCAGCTGAGGTGTGTATTAGGAGGTTCTGCAGCAGCTGAGGTGTGTATTATGAGTTCTGCAGCAGCTGCAGGTGTGTATTAGGAGGTTCTGCAGCAGCTGAGGTTGTATTAGGAGGTTCCGCAGCAGCTGAGGTGTGTATTAGGAGGTTCCGAAGCAGCTGAGGTGTATTAGGAGGTTCTGCAGCAGCTGAGGTGTGTATTAGGAGGTTCTGCAGCAGCTGAGGTGTGTATTAGGAGGTTCTGCAGCAGCTGAGGTGGTTGGTTATTAGGAGGAGGTTCTGCAGCAGCTGAGGTGTGATTAGGAGGTTCTGCAGCAGCTGAGGTGTTTATTAGGAGGTTCTGCAGCAGCTGAGGTGTGTATTAGGAGGTTCTGTAGCAGCTGGTGTGTATTAGGAGGTTCTGCAGCAGCTGAGGTGTGTATTAGGAGGTTCTGCAGCAGCCTGAGGTGTGTATTAGGAGGCTCCGCAGCAGCTGAGGTGTGGTATTATGAGGTTCCCAGCAGCTGAGGTGTGTATTAGGAGTTCTGCAGCAGCTGAGGTGTGTATTAGGAGGTTCTGCAGCAGCTGAGGTGTGTATTAGGAGGTTCTGCAGCAGCTGAGATGTGTATTAGGAGGTTCCGCAGCAGCTGAGGTGTTGTATTATGAGGTTCCGCAGCAGCTGAGGTGTGTATTAGGAGGTTCTGTCAGCAGCTTGAGTGTGTATTAGGAGTTCTGCAGCAGCTGAGGTGTGTATTAGGAGTTCTGCAGCAGCTGAGATGTGTATTAGGAGTTCCGCAGGCAGCTGAGAGTGTGTATTAGGAGGTTCCGCAGCAGCTGAGGTGTGTATTATGATGTTCTGTAGTCAGTGGTTTACAGACACCTTTGGCAGGGAAAAGATAAGCAGTGCCCAGGTAGCGCCGCTCATCCTCTATCCCAGGCTGTCATGCAGTAGAGGAGCCCGGGTCAGGTGCGGGTCAGCTTTTCCCCCCTATGATCTCTCTTTCGTGTCGCTCAGTATTCGTGCCATATCTCGGAGGTCTGATTATTGGCCGCGGTGGGTCCGGCTTACTGCCGCTTTAAGGTTATCATATGGTAACAGGATTTGTGGGCACGTAAACCTTAACCCCGCTGTAAATCACATAAGCTCAGACATCACCAGTCACAGGCATATAACCTGCTCAGTGCGGGTCTGGGGGCTGCACACGGAACGTTCCCGCTGACATGTTCTGCTACAAGGGTACGGTAATATTCCTTTATCACATCCTAGCTGAACGAAACGCGCCGGAGCCGAATCATTTTTAATTAGTGCTTATTCTGGAGAATTAATCTGTGACCCCGTCGCTGCTTGCTGATGGCAGATACGCTGTATACCTGCAGAATATTGTTTGTAACAATCATTATCTGATAGGTGGGTATCCGGAGAAGCCCCTTGGGTAGTTTCTTTGTCCCGTTCACCCACCACGACCGGGGCTGCCTTAGATTTCCCTTCACGGTGGGCATAGGTGTGCCTGTCACTGATGCCCCTGAATTGCATGGCGTGGGGGTTGGGGTTATTCCGCAGCAAAATCCCCAACTGATGCAGATTTTTCCATAGATTGGTTGCACATTTTTCTGCAAAAGCCTCCCGGTAGGTTTGCTGCAAAGTCTGCCACCGACTACTCTCCTCAAAAGGGATGTTCCCAATGGGGACATTGGTGGCATATTGCTAGGCTATGCCATCAATGTCTGATAGGTGTGTGTCCTACCTTTGGGACTTGCTCCTATCTCCAGAATGTGGCCCCCGAAGTGAAGTTGACCACACCGCGCATGTGCAGCCACCCTCCATTCATTGCTATGGGAGTTCTGAAAATAGCTGAGCACTGGCTCTGTTACTTCTGGCAGTCCTGTAACGGTGAACGGAGAGTTGGCCACGCTTGCGCAGTGTGGTCTCCATTCTCCATAAATAGCTGCGCGCACTCCCATAGTTCCTTAGCAACGAATGGAGGGTGCGATGCCCTGTCCTTCACTTGGGGAGGCGGTGGGCCCATTCTGGAGATAGGCGCGTCTCCCAGAGGTGGGAATTGCACCTATTTTATATTGATGGTATATCCTAGCAATATGCCGTCAAGGTCCCAGTTGGGACAACCCCTTTAATTTACATCCCATATGGATGTACTCTGAGCCCTTGAATTCCCTGGATCGGCTGATTTCTGACCTTTGTGACATTGAAAAATCCCTTGAAGGGGTATTCCTGTTGTAACGATTTACTCCCCTATCAAAAAGGATAGTGGATAGCTGTTAAAGTGTAACTGTCATGAATTTTTTTTATTTGTGTAATGTGTAGGGGCAGTGATACTGACCATTTTTGTAATATACTTTAATTACTGAAATTGTACATTTCTAGTAGAAAAATAACCCTTAAAGTGGGGCCCATTTTGGCCTTGCACGCTCCTCTGTCTTCGTGTTTACATAAACAGGGAGGACTTTGCTCATGGAACGACCGTTGTTATGTAAACAGAAGACAGGAGGAGCGTTGCTAAGGCTCAAAATGGGCCACTTTTACAGCTATTTTTCTACTAGAATGTATCAATTTCAGGTAATTAAAGTATATTACAAAAATGGTCAGCATCACTTGCACCCCTATACATTACACAAATAAAAAAAGAATGACCGTTACACTTTAAATTGGTGTGGGGCCCCCAATGATCGCTAGAAAGGGGACATTTTACCCTGTGTCGACCCCAGAAATGAATGGAGCAGCTGGCTGAACATTCACCCTTCCACTCCATTCATCTCGATGGGACTGCTGGACATAGCTGGGGGTCCTCGTTCTGGTGATCAATGGGTTCCAGCTCCAATCTAATAGTTATCCCCTATCCTCTGAATACCCCTTTAAATAATGCTTGAGAAAGACCCCTGCGTGGGTTGAAACGCCACGTCATACACGGAGGAATAAAGGCTGTTTGTCACTCCTTCTATTGTTGTATCTATTCTACTGTCAGTGAATGGAAATCCTTTTCACAGCTGAGAATTTGCTACAATTGTATCCAGATTAGATCTGTGTGTGAAATGCTTCAGCACCGCAAACCTCCCCCCTGTCTGGTAGTTTGTTACAATGTATCAGTTTGTCTGTTCACCTTGCATTGTCTAGACTAGATACAATTGGAAATGCTCAACCGCTTTCTAACAATAAACATTCACTGACAGCAAGCAGGAATCTAGAAAATGAAGAGGGGCTGAACCAGAAGGTTTAGAGAAGGTTTAGAGAAGGTGTGAAATGTTTCCTTAAAAACTTTATCCTAGTTATCTAAAGGGGTTTTCGAGCACCTCTTTCCTGCCTGATCTGACATTGGGTATGGGTGGGGGGCGCTGCCGTGATGTTGTCCAGGCCGGCGCCCGGAAAGTATCGCATTAATCTTAAGAGGGCTCATTCATTATACTGTCTGGGCATCTGACGGTTGCATCGGCAACTGTCCCGCCGGCGTGCAGCGGTTTCTCTCCACTCCACATCAGGTGGGACATGAGGACTGGGCAGCCCCGTTAAAAGGGTTTTCCGACGAGGTCAACCTCTGTCCATCTACCCTATTAGCAGTAGCTGTCAGTGCTGCTGAGGATGCTATCCCCTGCCGGTCTCTACCTCCTGGTCCCTATCAGTTCAGGACCTGGAAAGCATCAGAAAGGGAGCTGCGGTGCCTCATCAAGGCGACTTTGACTTCTTTTATTCGTATTTACCTGTTGGACAACCCTTTAACCAATTAGATTACCAGTCGGTCAGATAACCATTGGGCGTAATGAGATCGGGGACAAGGTGGGGGGTAGGTGGTCCTTGCGAGGGGCAGAAAAAGGACAGTGCACATATATTTGGCATGTGAGGGCAGCTCTGTGAAGGCTGGGTCATTTAGATTGATCGACTAGGAAGTTGGGTCTGCCGGTGGAGAAAGCGGACAGTGTCCTGAAGTCCTGGATTTTCTGAAGTTTGTCCTGTCCTCAAAATAAGGTTGTTAGCCTTTTACTGACTCTCATCATTCTCTTCAGAATAGTCTAGGGTAGGTTGTATTGGGCGATTGGCTCAGGAGACCCGTTCCAGGTTGTCACCAAGCATTGCCTTCAGAAAAGTCTAGGATAGGTTGTTTTCAGGGTTGGGTGATTGGCTCTGGAGACTCGTTCCAGGTTGTCACCAAGCAATGCCTTCAGAAAAGTTTAGGGTAGGTTGTTTTCAGGGTAGGGTGATTGGCTTGGGGGACTCGTTCCAGGTTTTTACCAAGAATTGCCTTCAGAAAAGTCTAGGGTAGGTTGTTTTCAAGGTTGGGTGATTGGCTCAGGGGACTCGTCCCAGGTTGTCACCAATTGTCCCAGGTTGTCAGGTTGCCTTCAAAAAAGTCTAGGTTGGTTGTTTTCAGGGTTGGGTGATTGGCTCGGGAAACTCGTTCC
Source organism: Rhinella marina (assembly GCA_900303285.1). Lineage (NCBI taxonomy): Eukaryota > Metazoa > Chordata > Amphibia > Anura > Bufonidae > Rhinella > Rhinella marina. The sequence continues at coordinate 5,992 of ONZH01024646.1, forward strand.
AGGTTGTCACCAAGCATTGCCTTCAGAAAAGTCTAGGGTAGGTTGTTTTCAGGGTTGGGCGATTGGCTTGGGGAGACCCATTACAGGTTGTCACCAAGCATTGCCTTCAGAAAAGTCTAGGGTAGGTTATTTTCAGGGTTGGGCGATTGGCTCGGGAGACTCGTTCCAGGTTGTCATCAAGCATTGCCTTCAGAAAAGTCTAGGGTAGGTTGTTTTCAAGGTTGGATGATTGCCTCTGGAGACTCCTTTCAGTTGGTCACAAAGCATTGTCTTCAGAAAAGTCTAGGGTAGGTTGTTTTCAGGTTTGGGCGATTGGCTCGGGGGACTCATTCCAAGTTGTCTCCAAAACCGATCCAAATGCAATAAATTTTGAGGCAGGTCCCCCAGGTCTAGGATATCCTCGGTAGTGGGGTGTAGCCAGGTACCGTATGGTCTATGCCTGTCGAGATTAAATACCATGTAACCAACATGTGGGTGCTCATGAAGCGTCGGCCTGTCCTTTTCCAAATTTGAGTGTGTCATCTCTGTGATGTTCTCAGAATACGTTGTGATCTTGAGCCCGTCCGCTGCATCGTGGTGACCATACTCTAGGGTTACTTGCCATTTATGCTGTACTAGAGATGTAAACTGGTAAGTTTACCCATAAGTTCTATAAGCGTGTGCACCAAATGAGATTCTTGGCACAAGTCGTATAACAGCCCGCCGCCAATCTCTAAATGTGATTTGCAGGATTAGCGTGGAGCTTTGCAGGAGAAACGCTCTTCTGGGCGCTTGGTTAAATTGATTGTGTCATTAACTTCTTAGGTTGCTGTAATCTGCGAAAGGAGCTGTGAGTGCTTCACAGGAGCGGTGACGAAGGCCGATCTGCTGCCTCACCGTGTGAACTGATCTGTTTAAGATAATTCAGTATATATCATTTGTTCTATGTTGTGCCGTACTTCACAATGTTCACTGCAGTTGCTGAGAGAATGCCGTGGTCTGTTAGTGATATGTGTAGAAGTGTGGCCCCTAAATGTGGGTCATTGTTCTCTCTAAGCCACTGAAGCTCTAACCCAAAGCTGCATTAAAATATTGTGGTATAGCGGCCAAATAAATTGGCGAAGAGGTTATCAGCACCCTGATGGTCTAGGACAGAAAGGGAGTTAATGTTTGTCTTGTTGGTGGTCTAGGGCAGGGTAGGGTTTAAAAGGGATCTGTCAGCACTGAAATGCCTTTAAGTTGCGGTAACACTTCAGCTTCACTGATGCTATTTCAATGTTTACTGTAGGTACTTCTGTGCTGACAGAGTATCCCTGGTGGTCTAGGGCAGAGAAAGCTTATTTTCTATTGCTGGTGGTCTATCACAGGGATGGTGGTTAATATTATTTCCCCCGATGGCCTAGGGCATGTGAGGGCTTCATGTCTATATCACTGGTGGACTAAGGCAGTAGGGGATCTAATTTAAAGGGAACCTGTCATCAACTTTATGCCTAACCTCACGGGAGCACAGTATAAAATATGACAGAAATGCTGATTTCAGCGGTGTGTCACTCATGAGCTAATAGTAAATTGTTGCCGGAGAGCAGCATCATAATCACTGCAGCCCAGGCCTTGAAAAGAGTCAAATCTACCTGAGAAGAGTCCTGGTTATTCTTAATCTCCTGCACTCCCCGTCCATCTGCTGATGATTGGCAGTTCTCTCCTAGAGAGAAAGGGAGAAAAACTAGGTAGAAGCCTGTCAGTCATCAGCAGTGGAGCGGGGAGGGCAGGAATTTGTGAATAACCAGGACTCTTCTCAGGTGGCCGGGACTCTTTTCCAGGCCTAGTCTGCAATGATTGAGATGTTGGTTCTCAGGAACCACTTACTTTTAACTCATAAATGACAGACCACTGAAATCAGCTCACCTGTCTGTACTTTATTCTGCCGTTAGTATGGGCCAGCATAAATTGATGAGAGGTTCCCTTTAAGTATCCTTGATGGTTTAGGGAACAAAATGGTGTAATGTAAGTATGACTCTTGGTATTTTCATTGGTAATTTCTTTAGTCTAAAGTAAAGTAAGTATCCCTGATGGTCAACAACACATAAGCAGTTAATGGCTGGTAGTCTAAGGCAGTGAAGAACATAAAGTTAGTAGTACTGGTGGTCTTAGACAGTGATGGGGTTCTTTATCACTGGGGGTATAAAACAGTAATGGACTTAATGTTAGTATTGCTGCTGGTTTAGGACAGAGAAGGAGTTTGTCAGTATCCCTGGTAGTCTAGGGCAGAGAAGGTGATACTGTCAATACCCCTGGTGGTCTCGGACAGGTAAAGGGTTTATGTCAGTATCCCTGATTCAGGGAATGGGATTTATGTTAGTATCCCTGGTTTTCTGGGACAGAGAAGGGGTTAATGTCAGTATCCCTGTTTTCCTATGGCAAGGAAGGGGGTTTATTTCAGTAATTTCAAGAGGTGGTCTAGGGCAGGGAAGAGGAATTGTCAGTATTCTTGATGACCTGGGACAGCGAAGGAGATTATGTCAGTATTCCTGGTGTCTAGGGCAGAAAAGGGAGTTTATCTCTGTATCCCTGGTGCAGAGAAGGGGATTATGTCAGTATCCCTGGTGGTTTAGTGTATGGAAGGGGGTTTATGTCCGTATCACAGGTACAAGGAACGGGGTCTGTCAGTATTCCTGGTGGCATGGGGCAGAGGAGGAGGTAATGCCAGTACCCCTGATAGTCTAGGTCAGAGAAGGGATTATGTGAATATCCCTGGTGGTTTATTGTATGGAAGGGGGGGTTTATGTCAGTATCACTGCGCAGGTAAGAGGATTTGTCAGTTATTCCTGGTGGTCTGGGACAGAGAAGGGGGTCAATGTCAATATCCCTGGTTTCTTGGGAGAAATTAGGGGATAGTGTCAGTATTCCTGGTGTCCCCGGGCAGGGAAGGGAGGCTGTGTCAGAGAAAGTGTTTGTCATTATTCCTGGTGGTCTAGGCCAGAAGAAGGGTTTATGTCTGAGTACCTGGGAGCTGGAGCACCCTGACAAGGTTTCCAAGTCTGTTGTTGTACCCTGACACCTGAAGGGGGATGTGTTCTGGGGTGGTGGCACCCTGATATGTGTAGGGATGTTCTAGGGCAGCATTATCCTGACACATGGGGGCAGTGGAGTTCCAGGAGGGTAGGTTCCTGACATCCGGTGGAGCCATAGGGCAGCGGTGGTATCCTGCTGATTTTCTTTTTCTTTTTTGCACTTTATTAGCTTGCCCAGTTCCGGCAACGAAAAGGACAGACTGATGGCCAGAATACAGCCAAAAAGAGTAAGAAGAAAAAGACGTCCTCCAGCTCCAAGCAGCGCGACCACTCCGATCTAGTGTCAGAAGCCGGCTTATCCCAGAGAGATGACGCCCTGTCCCAGACCGCTCCCGTGGAGCAGGTACCACCGCCGAGTTCACCATCATGAGAACACTGCCCCAGGGGGAAATGATCCAGCACGACAGGACTTACACCATAGAGGTCAGTAGCCCTGTATATGTCACATTGTAAGGGACGGGTTATCTGTCGTACATCCTACTAGCCCTTGTCTAGATGGTGCACTGTGTCTGAGACTAGATATGGTGGCTTGTCATCTGTACACACCAACCACGTGAAACTGCCGAGAAAAAGGATTCTCCACTAGAGAACGGAGATTAGAGTTGTCACCCAGCGCTCATTGTGACTGTTGCTAGGCAACCTCTTAAACATGATCCAGAAACTGTAGACTAAAAAGCCTCAATCATGGAGCTTGGAGCAGGCCACATTCTTAAAGGGGTTGTCTCTGACAGTCCTCACATCCCCATAGCAACAATTCCTGCCCCTGTTCTTCCATATCCTTCCATATCAGATGGATCCTAATCATCACTCACATCAGCGCCCGCAGGTAAATGCCACTATGTCAACCTTGTAGAGCGTGGACATTGATGACAAAATTGGTCAAGCACAGAATGTAGGCAGGAAGAGTTGTCACATGGACACAGGTTTAGAGAAGCAGCAGACATCGGCTTCTTCAGCATTGAAGTGCACACACACACTGGCTAAAGGGCCTTTTACATAGCACCTCCGGGGTTCTCCTTAAAGGGCATCTGTCAGCAGTTTTGTACCTATGACACTGGCTGACCTGTTACATGTGCACTTGGCAGCTGAAGACATCTGTGTTGGTCCCATGTTCATATGTGTCCGCATTGCTGAGAATAATGAGGTTTTAATATATGCAAATGAGCCTCTAGGAGCAACAGGGGCGTTACCATTACACCTAGAGGCTCCGCTCTCTCTGCAACTGCTGCTCCTTGTTCACTTTGATTGACAGGGCCAGGCAGTGAAAATGTCATCATGTCTGGTCCTATCAACCAGCAGTTGCAGAGAGAGCAGAGCCTCTAGGTGTAATGACACTGCCCCCGTTGCTCCTAGAGGCTCATTTGCATATATTAAAACCTCATTTTTCTCAGCAATGCGGGCACATGTGAACATGGGACCAACACAGATGTCTTCAGCTGCCAAGTGCACATGTAACAGATCAGCCAGTTTCATAGGTACAAAACTGCTGACAGATGCCCTTTAATAACGAGACCTATGGAGAGTTTTCTATTAATTAGAGGGAACCTTATTCAAATAGGTTTTGTTTTAATCGCAGCCTGAGAGTGAAGTTTCCACCACCGCTGAGGATTATAGCTCTGAGGTAAGCGAGGTGCCCGCATGCTGCATGCAGATCAGACGGCCCTGGTGAATGCTCTCATTCATGAATGTCACATTTTGTTTTTTGGCTTTTTGTGCCGTTCCGAGCTGCGAATAAATTGCTCTTCTTCTCTCTCCGTATTTCTTTTCTCATCAATCACACCCAGATTATGTGATTATCTAGTTTGTGCTTCTGGTGTCATGATTTATACTTTTATTTCTTCCTTTGATGTTTTGTTCGTTCATATTTTTCTAATAGAGTGAATATATGACATAGAAAAAATGGCGTAAAATACATTGCTTGCAGTATCGCCATGGCCTTCTCTTTGCTCACCAAGTACAGCGCCATACATTGTATAGTGGCTGTGCTCGGTATTGCAGCTCAGTCCCATTTACTTCAGTGGTGCAGAGCTGCACCTAGGCCTCGTGACTGATGAACGTGATGTCACATGGCCTAGGCGGAGTGTAGGAAGGTCACAGCGCTACAGAGAGGGCCTAAGCCTTCCCAAACAGCTGATCGGCGGGGGTCCCGAGTGTCAGACCCCCCCCCCCCCCCACAGATCAGATACTGATGACCTATCCTGAGGATAGTTCATGAGTAAAAAATATCTTGGCAAGATCCTCAAGGTTAAAAAACCCTATTAGGAAACTCTGAATGCCATAGGCCTGGGTGCTGAATCTCCTTGAAGGGAACCTCTCACTTGAAAATGCGAATTAATATGGAAGCAGCGTGTTATAGAGCAGGAGGAGCTGAGCAGATTGATATATAGTTTTGTAGGAAAAGATTCAGTGTAACTTGTATCTCATTTATATTTCTGCTCATTCTGGGCTGTAAAGTTCAGGAGGCGGTCCTATCAGTGATTGACAGAGGGAGGGCTGTCAGTCACTGATAGGACCTCCTCCTCATAGAGGGAAGACTGTCAGTCACTGATAGGACCTCCTCCTCATAGAGGGAAGACTGTCAATCACTGATAGGACCTCCTCCTCATAGAGGGAAGGCTGTCAATCACTGATAGGACCTCCTCCTCATAGAGGGAAGACTGTCAGTCACTGATAGGACCTCCTCCTCATAGAGGGAAGACTGTCAATCACTGATAGGACCTCCTCCTCATAGAGGGAAGACTGTCAGTCACTGATAGGACCTCCTCCTCTTAGAGGGAAGGCTGTCAATCACTGATAGGACCTCCTCCTCATAGAGGGAAGGCTGTCAGTCACTGATAGGACCTCCTCCTCATAGAGGGAAGACTGTCAATCACTGATAGGACCTCCTCCTCATAGAGGAAGGCTGTCAATCACTGATAGACCTCCTCCTCATAGAGGGAAGACTGTCAGTCACTGATAGGACCTCCTCCTCATAGAGGGAAGACTGTCAATCACTGATAGGACCTCCTCCTCATAGAGGGAAGACTGTCAGTCACTGATAGGACCTCCTCCTCTTAGAGGGAAGGCTGTCAATCACTGATAGGACCTCCTCCTCATAGAGGGAAGGCTGTCAGTCACTGATAGGACCTCCTCCTCATAGAGGGAAGGCTATCAGTCACTGATAGGACCTCCTCCTCTTAGAGGGAAGGCTGTCAGTCACTGATAGGACCTCCTCCTCATAGAGGGAAGGCTGTCAATCACTGATAGGACCTCCTCCTCATACATGGAAGGCTGTCAATCACTGATAGGACCTCCTCCTCATAGAGGGAATAATGTCAATCACTGATAGGACCTCCTCCTCATAGATGGAAGGCTGTCAATCACTGATAGGACCTCCTCCTCATAGAGGGAAGGCTGTCAGTCACTGATAGGACCTCCTCCTCATAGAGGGAAGGCTGTCAGTCACTGATAGGACCTCCTCCTCATAGAGGGAAGGCTATCAGTCACTGATAGGACCTCCTCCTCATATCCTCATAGAGGGAAGAATGTCAATCACTGATAGGACCTCCTCCTCATAGAGGGAAGACTGTCAATCACTGATAGGACCTCCTCCTCATAGAGGGAAGGCTGTCAATCACTGATAGGACCTCCTCCTCATAGAGGGAGGATGTCAGTCACTGATAGGACCTCCTCCTCATAGAGGGAAGGCTGTCAATCACTGATAGGACCTCCTCCTCATAGAGGGAAGGATGTCAATCACTGATAGGACCGCCTCCTCATAGAGGCAAGAATGTCAATCACTGATAGGACCTCCTCCTCATAGAGGGAAGAATGTCAATCACTGATAGGACCTCCTCCTCTTAGAGGGAAGGCTGTCAGTCACTGATAGGACCTCCTCCTCATAGAGGGAAGGCTGTCAATCACTGATAGGACCTCCTCCTCATAGAGGGAAGGCTGTCAGTCACTGATAGGACCTCCTCCTCATAGAGAGAAGGCTGTGAATGACTGATAGGACCTCCTCCTCATAGAGAGAAGGCTGTGAATGACTGATAGGACCTCCTCCTCTTAGAGGGAAGGCTGTCAGTCACTGATCGGACCTCCTCCTCATAGAGAGAAGGCTGTCAATCACTGATAGGACCTCCTCCTCATAGAGGGAAGGCTGTCAGTCACTGATAGGACCGTCTCCTCATAGAGGGAAGGATGTCAGTCACTGATAGGACCTCCTCCTCTTAGAGGGAAGGCTGTCAGTCACTGATAGGACCTCCTCCTCATAGAGGGAAGGATGTCAATCACTGATAGGACCTCCTCCTCATAGAGGGAAGGCTGTCAATCACTGATAGGACCTCCTCCTGGACTTCAGAGCCCAGAATGAGCTGGAAAATAAGTGAATGAATACAAGTTTTACCAAATCTTTTCCCACAAAACTACATCAATCTGCTCAGCTCCTCCTGCTCTATAACCTGCTGCCTGCGGCTCAACCACCATGTTCAACGCGACAGGTTCCCTTTAAAGAGACCAGTCCGGTATGGAGACTTATTGGCAATGCTCCACAAGAAACAAATATGCAAAGAAGTATCTCCTAAGAAAAGAGAAGCATCTCGCCAGCGCCACCTACTGGAAGTGGTTCTTCGAGTCAAGATCTGACTTTCCTACAAGCCTTGTGATTTGACAAGAGTATATAGCCAAGTCAGATATCTATCCATAGACAGCTGTTTTTGGGGTGCTTGCTCCTTGCCTGTACCGCGGAGGTGCCAGCACCCTGAAACATCTGTCTACGGATGGATATCTGGCTTGGCTATATTAAATTGTCAAATCCCAAGGCTAGTGGGAAGTCAGATCTTGACCCATACATTTAGGTGGCCACTTCCAATAAGTGGCACTGGTGAGATGCTTCTCTTTCTTGGGAGATGGCGTACCTCTTTGCAGAGGGAGGGTCCTTATATACAGGATCTTCATGGTCGGAGCGGAGAGCAATTTAAAGATCGTCCTTCTCTGATGGACCCGTCCTGTCCTGCATTAACCCCCTAACAGTTTTGCCGGAGTCCAGCTCGGGCAGTGGGAAAAATAGCTAACTGGAGGGGGGAGGACTGTTTAGATGCTGCTATCTGCTCAATGGTAGCAGCTAGAAACATGCAACTGGTCTTGTTTGAAAACTGACATTCCAGGCTTTCATACTAAATGATGACTAAAGCAACTGTTAGAAATGAGTCAGGAATAATCGCGGGTAAAACATGTTTTTACTTCAGCTGCATTCACAGCATCCCAATTCTAACAGCGATTTCTCCTCTGTTGCTTGGACTTTAGCTATTATTTTGGTATCCTTTTTCTAGCTGTCATTCTGGTATTGTCTGAAAGCTTGGAATGTCGGCTTTCAAACAAGACCAGTTTAATGTTTGCATGTTTCTAGCTGCTACCATTCAGGAGAAAATGGTATCATTTTTGTAGCTGTCATTCTGTTGTTGTCTGAAAGCGTGGAATGTCAGCTTTCAAACAAGACCAGTTGCATGTTTTTAGCTGCTACCATTCAGGAGATAGCAGCATCTAAAGCAGCCCTCCCCCTCCAGTTAGCTACTTTTCTCACTGCCTGGAGCTGAACTGGGGCAAAACAGTTAGGTGGTTAAGGCACCAGAATAAATTGGGGTGATTGGAGTCATCTCCTCGGCCATGACGGGTTGCATACATTTTTTATTAATTACTTGGATTAGATGTTCCCTTTAGCGGCAGCCCTAATCTCCATAAATGTGAGGACAGGACATGCGTCCGCCCAGACGTCTCGCGTCTCACAAGGGCTGTTGTCCCGCCTATTTAGTGCTCCCCCCGGAGAGAAGCAGAATAGCAATCACACGAACAGCAGTCCGCTTGTTGTCACCAAGTGCAGCAAATCATTGACAATTTATCACAGCAAGAAAACGCCGCCATTCATATGTAAATAGCGTTCAGTCAGTTCTGTAACTTTCTAATACACTTTGTGTTTCAGAACTTCATCGTACTTGTAAACAGTTTGCTGTCAGTGAACGGAGACGTCCTTGTTTACATCCAGAGGCTGAAAGCATGTACAGATCTAGTACTTCTCACAGCTGAGGTCCTGCTACAATTGTATCCAGACGAGGCAATCCTCTGTAAGCTGAGCTCCAGACTGCCAAATGTTTCTTTTACTGATACATTGTAACAAACGACCAGGAAGAGAGAGTGGTTTATGGGGCTGGTGAATTTACCTCCTGGAGGATTGTTTGGACTGGATACCATCGTAGCAAAGCTCTGGGCTGTGAGAAGTATGAGGCCAGTTTTGCATGTTTCGGCCGCCAAAGGTCCGCATCGGAACTACAGCGCCATCCGTTGTGTAGTGGACGGAGCTGGTTACTGCAGCGCTGCTACCATTCACTTCAGAGGGAGCCGCTCTGCAGTAACCAGCTCCTCTCCACTACACAATGCTGTGAAGTTCCAGCGCCAGAGCTACTCCTGAACAGCTCATCAGCAGGGGTGCAGGGTGCTGGACCTCCACCAGATATTGATGGTCTATCCTGAGTACAGACCATCAATAGTAAAATCCTCAACAACCCCTTTAAAACAAGTTCTTATATTTAACCCCCTAACTGTTTTGCCAGAGTGGAGCTCCAGCAGTGGGAAAAGTAGCTACCTGGAGGGGGGAGGGCTGCTTTGTATGATGCTATCTCCTGAATGGTAGCAATTGATTATGTTTAAAAGCAGACAATCCAAGCTTTCAGACAATACCAAAATTATAGCAATACGTTCAGGACAGAGAAAGATATCACTGATAGAAATCGGGATGCTGTGAATGCAGCTGAAAATTAAAGTAAAAGCAGGTCTTACTTGGGATTATTCCTGACTTGATTTCTAACAGTGATTTCTCCTTTGTTGCTTGCACTTCAGCTGTCATTTTGTATGAAAGCCTGGACTGTCAGCATTCAGACGTGACCAATTGCATGTTTCTAGCTGCTACCAGTGAGGAGATATCAGCATCTAAAGCAGCCCTCCCCCCTCCAGTTAGCTACTTTTCGCAGTACCCGAGCTAGACTCGGGCAAAACAGTTAGGTGGTTAATGTCCATTCACTTTGCATAAATCAATAGTACAGGCAAATATAAGAAACTTTGTAATATATACTATCAGAGAAAAGTGCCAGTTTCTCTACTTACCAGGTTGCCCTCCTATATTAACTTTGTCCATCTTGAAAGATCGAGATGGATCTTAGCTCACTCTTCCTCCCTCCTCCACTCTATGGGCATTTCTACAGAGATTGCTTCTCAGCAGTCATCTCATTATTATCACTAGAGATGAGCGAAGCGAGCTTCAGATGCTACATCCGAAGCAGCTTTGCTAAAAAATTGTTATATTACTGTACGGAGATTATTCACGCAGAAGACTGAAATATGCACCCAAAATTCTCCATCTGAAAATGCCCTATTTTAGATAGTGTAAATACCGCCATCTACTTTTATTTCTAAATGCCTTTGTATCTACAACCACGTGTGGTACACTGGGACGCCCCCTAAATGCTGTTTGCGTCCCTCATTGTATGTCCTTATATCGAGCTCAGAGACTCCTGGTTATTATTTTCATCACAGGTAGTTGATGGCGGCTTTCCGTTACTGGCCAGCAGCACCGCCGACGTACTATGGTACAGTATATCCTCTGCACCGTTATGTATCATTAACCCAACAGAACTAACTTACATCCAGCACCAAAGTGGTTAATCACGAGCAGCCCTGTTAATAACACACTAACAGGCACTGAACGCCCGCTCCCTCTCCGTCTTTTCTCCTCTTTTGTCTGTGTCATAGTTTTTTTTTTTTAAAAAAACCCTACGCTGCTCAGTTTTTCACACGTAGAGAACTTGGTGGAAATGTGTCAGCGCTCTCGAGGCGCAACAAAGGAGGTTGCCGTGGCGATAGGCCCTGCGCGGCGCTCACCGCTCGTGTACATGTTGTGTGGGTCACTTTGCGCACTTTCCCTCATTAACTAAGCTGGATCTCTTCAGGAGGAAGAATTCGGGGTCCGGGAGACGTATTCCGAACGCGGCACCCAGAGTTCTCAGGCGCGGCTGGAGTGATGGAGGATGAAACTGGCCGGGAAGCAGCACGAGATAGATGAGCTGAACAGAGAGCTGGAGGAGATGAGGGCAGCGTACGGCACCGAGGGGTTACAGCAGGTACGTGGAGCTTCATAGGCAAAGGGTAGATTTAAAAAAAAAATTTTTTTAAACTATTAAAGGTTTTAATTTCATCATCCTGTGTTGCTTGCTAACTTTTAACCAAACATTTTAAAAAATTTTTGCATTATTAAACTGGTGCTGCTTCCCCTCCAGATCCAAGACGAGGCAGTCCAGTGTTTGCTTCTCTGCCATCTTGTGTAGGAGAGACGGGTGGCATGACCTGGTCTCGGCCTCTGGTTCCTTAGAACATGAGCACATCCACCATAAAACCTTGGTGCTGTCTTCATACGCACATTACATGTTATCCATAGGACTTGAACGGTCATTCGTGAGTTAACTCTTTAAAAGTCTTTGAAATGACATTAATATCATAAAATGGGGGGAATAGTCCCCAATGGCTGGGACTACAGTAAATATATATATATATATGCGTGAAGGGTAATGATCACCACAAAGTTAACAGTAGGTAAGTACCAAAAGTCCAACAATTATGATAAAAGGCACTGTAATGTTACCAACTACAGGCCCGGCCGCCCAGTGTGTTTCCTTGATGGCTTCTTCAGGAAAAATTGCTTGGTCATTAAAGGGTTTCTGTCACCAGTTTTTTTCGGTATGAATCAGGCTGACATAAGAGATGTGCTAATGTCACCTGATTCCAAATATATATCTGTTTTATTTACTGGTGCCCCCATTTTTATATAAAATGAACATTTATGCTAATAAGGCCTCTATGTGCAAGGGCGTTACCTCTGCTCCTAGAGGCTCTGTTGATGACAGGCCCAGGCAGAGAAGAAAACACTCCATTCACCATAGCTTGCAAGGACCTTCAATTATGTCATGACCATTGATCAGTCACATGGTTAGGATCACACACACAGCCTGTCTCTCCTAAAGCATGTGACTGATCACATGGTCATGACATCATTGAAGGTCCTTGCAAGCTATGGTCAATGGAGGGTAACGCCCTTGCACCTAGAGCCTTATTAGCATAAAATAAAAGTTTATTTATATAAAAATGGGGGCACGTAAATAAAACAGATATATATATTTGGAATCAGGTGACATTAGCACATCTCTTATGTCAGCTGATTCATACGAAAAAAACTGGTGACAGAAAACCCTTTAAAGGGTATTCCCATCTCACAAATGTAGTTTGTTATAGTTAGATATAGCCATACCAATATTATTACTAATAGAAGTATTTTATAAAATGTAACCGTTTAGAAGATTTCCCTATTTGTATTTCCATTGTCCCCACACATCAGTCAGGCCGTTGCCCCTAGTTACGACCACCGCAGCCATGTAGTAGTGGAGGCGGCTTGCTCCTGTTCAAACCTGCTCTGAGGTAACTGCTGTATTGTGACACACATTGTATGAACATGCGGGGAGGACATCTTAGGGTTGTAGCAATTTTTGTTTGTGCTTCCCAAAACTCAGAGAAACGGATCCTGTTCCAAGATCAATTCATCTCTATGGAGCAGGATCCATTTATAAAGTCTGCGTTTTGGATGGATCCTGACCATTACGTTGTGGACTGGTAGCGTCCAAACGCAGATGTGAAAGTACCCTAAGATGTGTCTCCGCATGATCATGTAATGTGCGTTCACTATACAGCAGTTACCTCAGAGGTTTGAACAAGAGCAAGCCGGCCACCACTACTACATGGCCGCTGTGGCTGTAACCAGGGGCAACGGCCTGACTGATGTGTGTGGGACAATGGAAATACAAATAGGAAAATCTTCCTAAACGGTACATTTTATATAAATACATCTATTAGTAATAAATATTGGTATGGCTATATCTAACTATACAAACTACATTTGTGAGATGGGTATACCCCTTTAAGGCCACAAATACATACTGTGAGAAGAGATTAAAGGGTTATTCTCATCTTATCACTAGGATATGCCCCCATTGTCTGATAGGTGTGGGTTCCCACCTCTGGGACCCGCACCTATATCGAGAACGGAGCAGGGGGGGCGCTGTGCCTGGAGGACCCCGGGCTCCGCTGCGGGCTTCATGTTATTGCTTTTCTAAATATTCTTTCTATTCTGTCGAGAGCAATTGCAGAATATTAACACTTCTCCAGCTCTGCCGTGCTTTATTGCATGGCGCTGGTTTGTGTTATGTGTGGAGCTGAATTCCTTATTACTGACGTTTAAAGCGACACTTGCAGCTTTTCTCAGGACCTTGTTGAAGTCTCTGTTTAAAGGGGAGCTCCACTTTTGCAGAACATATTTCACAGCATAAAGCCAAATTCCTCCTTCTTATCAGAATCACATACGCCGTAGAATAGTGATGTACATTACTTGACTGGTTCACTGTCTACCCCACAGCCTAGGGGTGTGTCGTCCCTGGAGCTCCCACAATGCACTGCTCTGGTAACCGGAGTCCAGTCAGAATATTCTATTTACCTTTCTGTCTAAACACGAACACAGCATCGAGGTATTAAAAGTGCAATGACATAACCAAAGGGCATCTGGTCAGCAGGATCAACCCCATTAAACCAGCCATATGGCTGGTAGGGCTGACCCTGCTCTAAAACCCAGGGAGAAAAAAAGAGTTTATAGAAATATGCAACTCAGGACTTAAAGGGCATCTTACCTATGACACTGGCTGACCTGTTACATGTGCACTTGGCAGCTGAAGGCATTTGTGTTGGTCCCCATGTTCATATGTGCCCACATTGCTGAGAAAAATGATGTTTTTAAAATATGCAAATGAGCCTCTAGGAGCAACGGGGGCGTGGCAATTACACCTAGAGGCACTGCTTTCTTGCAACTGCAGCACCCTTGCCACTGATTGACAGGACCAAGTAGCGAAAACATCATCACACCTGGCCCTGTCAATCCAAAGTGCAGAGGTCACGGCACTTGCAGAGAGAGCAGAGCCTCTAGGTGTAATGGCACGCCCCAGTTGCTCCTAGAGGCTCATTTGCATATATTAAGATGTTATTTTTTTCAGCAATGCGAGACATATCAACATGGGACCAAAACAGATGTCTTCAGCTGCCAAGTGCACATTGGAACAGGTCAGCCAGTGTCATAGGGACAAAACTGCTGACAGATGCCCTTTGGAAAGTGCTGTAACATAAATTAAAGGGAATCTGTCAGCAGATCAACTCTACAAAACCAGCCATAATGCATGGTAGGTCTGACACTGCTCATTAAAAACAAGGCGAAAAAGGTGTTTTTAAAAATATGCAACTTTGTCTTTCAGCGCGATCAATGGCGAGCCCTAGCCATATGTGCTCAAAGCTCCTCTCTATGCTTCTCTGACACTCCCCCTTAACTTGATTAAACAGGTCCAGGTGGACGGGTTTGCATCGCAGAAAACGCAGAGAGTAGAGCTAGGTGCGCCTAAGTGCTCTGGGTCCTCCCTTCGTGCACTGAAGCCTTTAATTTTCCATATTTATTATTTCTTCTAAGTGCAGGCAACGAAACAGGTGAAGAAAGGTCATGTTTTTTAATCAGCCAGCGAGTCAGTGGTGACTCTCTGGGCTGAGTTGCATTTGGCACGCAGCATCCTATGTCTGTGTGCAGAGGACCAGGAAGTTAAGAGACTTGAGAGGGCAGCCGGACCTGGGAAGAGTCCTAATGGGAGCAGAGGAGGCTCAGTGAACGCTATTAACTTCATCCATGACAATCACACTTTAGTAATCGGGAGAACCAGTTCGGAGAAGCTGAGAGTTACGCCGTCATCTGTCCCCAGGGATGCCCATTAGCTTAATACAGGATCCTCAGGGGCAGGCGGCATCTGGGAATTCCTGCGCCTCTAGTTTTGCTTAGGATTAACCTCTGACTGGTGCTATTAGCTGATTATCTGTCAGGAGGATTGGAGAACGGGTAGAGCAGTGACAAACAGTGGTTGTTCCTGTAATACCTGGGGCCCAAAAAATGAAAATCAGACATCATATAGGACACACAAATCTCTTTCTAACAAAGCTAGAACCAGCCCTGTACCTCACATGGATCCAGAGATCTCCTCATTTATTGCTGCAATTTTTCTGCTAGCTTTATTTTAGGCTGGCAGCTGGAGGGCGCCTTCTTTCTCAGTGGGTGTGTCCTTTCCGCTATAGCTCTTTACCTGTAACAGCCCACAAGTTCTAACAGAAGATATGGCTTTTGACAGTTGAAGATTTAAACTGAGGCGCGTGCGACCACCCTCAGTGAAGTGGACAAGAAATGAGAATAAGAACAAACAGCAGGTGGCGCTATACAGATACATTTTATTGAATAACTCTCTGGCTATACTAAATTTTTAGTTATATCCAATCAAAAGTATTCAGATGCCTTCTCAAACAGTGTCAGACCCCGGGGATCAGAGATAGATAAGTAAAAAAGTAGTTAGTAGATAGATGAGTTAAAAAAAAACTGCAGAAACCCTTTAAAGGCGTTGTCTCAATGAAAATATTCAACATTTTTTCAAACCAGAACCTGGATCTGAATACATTAGCAATTGATTGTGATTAAAAATTTCGTATAGCCAGTGAGCTAATAAATAAAATGTATCTGTATAGCACCACCTGCTGTTTGCTCTTTTCCTTATTTCACTGTCCACCTCACTGAGGTGGTCGCACATTCTCAGTTTTAATTTTCAGCTGGCACCAGAGAGAGCCAAAGCAGAAAATACACGCCCCCTGAACAAGGAAACTCCCCTTGAGCAAGGACATGCCCCGTGACCGGCCAGACTGAAACAGGGCTGGTTGTAGCTTTGTTAGAAAGGTATTGTTATCTACTATATGATGTCCGATTTTTTTTATATCAATCATCTCGTAACCCCTTTAAGTAATTACTTATTACACACTGCTGATTATCCTGAAGTTGGAGCTCCATTTTAATATCCTGTAGAAGACGCTAATTCTCTTACTATTTTAATTTCGATTAATTTATTCCATATTTTATTATCCATAAATTGCTTTCACGTGAGAAGTTGCACATCAGAAAGACAGTATGCCGGCTAACGTCTCAAAAGGCAGCCAGCTTCATGGTGAGCCAGCGCAGTGACAACTGTGTGTAGCTAGTTGGATCCAGTGTAAGTTGTCATGTTTTTTGCAGTTGTGCTTTGTTTGTTATAGAACTTATTTTATTTTACTGTTTTTGCTTTTTTTTTTGCTATGATAGACCACTAAATTAGAGTATGGGTGTGAGTAGACAGAGTAGACACACCTTCTGAAGTTCTGAACAGTCTGCCAAAATGTTCTAGGGGAAGAGGGCCTGAAAAGAAAGCACTTCCTGGTTCTGTGGAGTCACATGGTATATCACATGATCCCTCACAGCCAGTCTGTAGCTCTGTAAAGGATCATGTGACATACAATGCATTCAGAATGTCTTCAGACACTTTCACATTTTGTTGTTTTTTGTGTTGCTGTCTTTTGCTAAAATTAAAAAAAAAATCAAGTTTTCCCAATCATTCTGCATTCAATACCCCATAATGAGAAAGTGAAAACAGAACTTTAACATTTTTGCAAATTTAATAAAAGGAAAAAAACTTAAGGGCTAAAAAAAGCGCCTAAAGGAAACAAGATTCTCTGGTCTAATGAAACCAAGATTTAACTTTTTGGCCTAAATTTTAAGTGTCATGTCGGCAAAGCATGGTGGTGGCAGTATCATGCTGTGGGGGTGTTTTTTAGTGGCCGGGACAGGGAGACTGGTCAGGGTTGAGAGAAAACTGAATGGAGCAAAGAACAGAGATATTGTTAATGAAAACCTGATCCAGAGTCTTCTGGACCTCAGACTGGGCCGGAGGTTCACCTTCCAACAAGACAATGACCCTAAGCAAACAGCCAAGACAACACAGGAGTGGCTTAGGGACAACTCTGTGAATGTCCTTGAGTGGTCCAGCCAGAGCTCTGACTTGAACCCAATTGAACATCTCTGCACTGGAGAGACCTGAAAATGGCTGACCACCAATGGTCCTGACAGAGCTTGAGAGGTTCTGCAGAGGAGAATGACAGGAAATCTCCAAATCCAGGTGGGCAAACCTTGTGGTATCGCCCCCTAGAAGACTGGAGGTTGTAATCACTGTCCTGAGTAAAGGGTGTGAATACTTATGTCAAAACAAGATTTTAGTTTTTCCGTTTCAATAAATTAGCAAAAATGTTGATCATTCTGTTCTCACTTTCTCGTTATGGAGTATTCAGTGCCAATTGATTGGGGGGGGACTGGATTTTTTTTTAATTTTAGCACAAGGCCACAACATAGCAAAATGCATTGTGTGTTCCATGACTCCTCAGACACAGGAGTCATGGAGTGCATCACATGATCCGCTGACTGGCTGAGAGGGCTTATGTCCCACTCAGAACATATTGTCATTCCAGGGGTTGTCCTGGATTGGAAAACCATAGCTGATCATTCTAAAAAGAGTGCCCCTGCCCCGTCCACAGGTGGTGTGTGGCGTTACAGTTCAGCCCCCATTGTGTTCAACAGAGCCTAGCTGCAATACCAGACACAATCTCAGACAAGACCTGTAAGTCATGGGACTCTTGTCAAAAATACATTATATTATGCTTAGAAAGGGCTAGAAATTCCAGATGTACCCCTCAGATGCCGCCATAAATACCTGCAGCCTAAAAGTCAATACATTTACTTTTGGACAATCTACCTGTTGATGACATCACTGTTGGTTACATAATGAATGTAACCTAAAGTTAATTCAAAAGATTTGAGAATCAATAAGTTTACGCAGGCTTCGGGAATAAGTATATTTACTAAGTGATTAAATATACGATAACACAAAGAAATCACATACAGAATAATAAAAAGTAAATAAACATCACGAGCCTAAATGGGGTGGCGTCATTTATGCTACAACCCATGGCTGTCTACCCCTGTTATAACACATAACTGACACCCCAGGGTGTACAAGAGAGATAGGGCAATCATCCTCACATCCTATCTAGAATGGAGGGCCTGGTGGAGTCTCCCGAGAAAATGTGTGCCACAGAGTATAAACCTGTTATCCCCTCGTCCAGTGTGCAACACGCATGTCTCTGAGATCACTCAGGAATGTGGTCTTATCAGCACAATGGGGAATGAGTACTATCTCTAACCCACTACATTACAAGGGAATCTTATGAACTATTACACACAGAGTATTAAACAGAATTAAAGGGGAGAACCAACCAGTCACTTAAAAATACCCTTGCAATACAATGAATGACCTGAAAAATTTACTTCTTTCATTGTCTTTCATATGATGTAATATATTGTCATAGCTATGTACACAGTCTAGCGGGTGGGGTGGGCTTTTCATGATGACCTCATTCACACTAGACAATAGATTATGTTGTGGCCTGATACAATTGAAAGCTACCGAACCCGAAGACTTGGTCATATATGCGTTAGGGGAAGAGGAGTTACCGTATCCGCTGAATCCCATTCAGTATAAGGGAATGGCATAAATGACTGGGGAAAAAAAATGCCACTTTTCCAGGAATTGCCCGCATTTATGCCAGAAACCCGTCAGATCCTGTTACAGTGAATGAGGATCTGCGTTGTCTGGCTAAGCCAGATTTCTAAGTGTTAAAGGTTTGTGCTGCTTATTTCTTTAAAAAAAATCACCCATTTATTCTTTGTGTTTTGATTATATTTTTACTTTTCAGCTCAGGAATTGAAACGGCCCATAAGCAGAGAGACGGGATCATCACCCCAGCTCACCACCAATCTTCCAGCAAGCCGCGGAAGGAGAAAGATGACATCATGGAGAATTCCTGGAGCTGACGGAGCAAAGCCAGAAGCTGAAGATCCAGTTCCAACATGTGAGATGTGTTCTATACTTACATTTTCCTCGGTGCCCTGTCATAGTGGTCGATTGATCAGGAATCTGACCAGTGGGTTCCCTGTCGGTCCCTAAAACAGGAGGTCCTTGCACAGGAGATACAGATAATGAGAGATAATGAAATTCCCGAACACGCTCATTCAGCGGTTCCCCTTATCTTCCGTAGACAACAACAATATACTATACATAATATGTGTAAATCGGTGTCTGTGATATATGAATTTTGTATTATAAAAGTCTGAAAAACTAAGCATTTTTTAAAGGCTTTTCGCACCTTCACAGCCTCTTTTTTAAATATTTTTTTATTACTCCCATGCATCCTAAAAACGTAAAAAATCTTGCTAAGAGTCCTTGGGCCCAAATCACAGAAAATAATTGCACTATAGATGCAAAAAGTATACATGGGCTAAGGCACCTTACTCGAATGATAAAATCTGAGACTCTCAGCCAATATATTTTGATCCAAAACACATCTGTGCCCGCTACCCAGCGCAAGGTGATCTCAGGGTCAGGCAGGTCCTACTCACATCCCATCTATGCCTTTGGACATCTATATTCAGGAGAGTAGACCCTGTGCATTTAGTGTGCTGCTCCGAGTTACCTCTGTGCTGCATCAGCAAACCAATGAGAGGAGGAGCATGCACAGCTATATGTACCGCCTAATCAAGGTCACCTGTGGGATAGATGGGGCAAAAGTACCCAGATAAAATAGAAGCACAATTCACACTTGAACGGTGCCACTCTTTCAAGTGTATACTACAGACTAAACAAAAATCACAGAGAAAAGATAAAACAAAAACTAAAAACATACTTGCATGATATGATACGTGGTTATGCGGATGTAGCATGGCAAATTTTTATTTAAAAAAATCACATAGTGCATTACTTTAATAGGGGTTGTCCAAGTTATGAAAAAAATATATAGCACTGTAAATCTGATGGGGCAGCAATATATAACTAAGTTCAGCAAGTTTTTAGGAAAAAAAAAAAAATCTATATTTCCTCATTCCCTGGTTCTCTTCTGGCCTTTGTTTACATGCAGTAATAACAATCTATCCCTCCCCCTCCCCCCTTCTCTGCAAAGGCAGTGAATACAAGTGCTGAGTACATGTCTGCCTGCTGGAATACGCAGCAGCATGTTGTATGTGTAGGACTACAAGTCCCAGCTGTACAATGACACTGCTGATACACACAGGAATTTCTCCCTACCTGTTCTGTACAATACAATTCCTCTATAGCTCTTGTGCCCAGCATTTGTCTCCTCTCACTGCTGCAGCTACTATTTGTTGTAAAGCCTTGAGCCCTCAGTGTGTTCTGGCTGAAGGGGTTAATGTTTTTATCTGAAGGAATCCAGGGAGAGAGCAGATAGCAGGAGCCCGGCAAAGAAAGCGGGGCCGTGGCCAGTGACGTCTGGTGTACAGACTGTTATCTGAACTCTGAGGCTTGTACACGAAAACATCATAGACCAGGGAGATAAGGGTGACATCACAGGTCATGTGGACCCTCAGTCAACTCTGAGAAACCAGCAGCTTAGAAACAAAAGTATATGGGAAAGTTGTTTATACCTGACAAGTTAGTAACATATAAAGAACAAAAAATAACTCGGACAACCCCTTTAAACACAGTATATGCAAGCCATTATACATGGACTAAGCCCTCTACTCTCATATACCATAAAATTTGAGACTCTAAGCCAGTTAATTTGTTCAAAACACTGGCCTACCAGCGCCACGGCTGGTCCTCAGTCAGACAGGACCTACTCTAAAACCTACCCATGCCTTTGGGCTCTACCATTCATACAGTGAGGCAGTGCCGAAATAAAATCATCCCATCCCTATTGCTTCTGTGGCATGTTTGATAACGGTCCCCACTTAGTCTTCGGGGCAGGATATGTGGCATCAGACCTGTCAAGAGCCCCGGCCTATGTGCCTGATAAGTATACCAGTGATTGCATCTGGCCGGACTCTGTTTTCTGTACCCTGTCCTGGTGCCAGTGCTTCTGTCTCTGAAGTGCTCCTTTTTTATTTTTTTTATGTATTACAGCAATGTATGTGTCTCCATGGCAACAGACTACAAACAAACTTTGCGTAGTCTGATCCTGCAGTCACTTTCCCATCCATCCGCTTCCTACTTCTTACTAGCATACATTTGGTAGGTTACTAAGAAGTAGATCACAGATGGATAAAGCTGTAGGATGATGACAACACAGTTTTAGTCCTATCCATGGAAACATAAGCCTGCATAGGAGCTGTAGGCACAAAACGGTAGGATTTTTGTTTTTTTGTAATCAGGGCAAAGGTGATCCGTTTTTCTTAAAGGGGTTGTCTCACTTCAGTAAGTGGCATTTATCATGTAGAGAAAGTTAACCCCTTCGCGACCAGCGCCGTACATGTACGGCGCTGGGGTGATGCGGGCACATGACGCCTCGCGGGTCGGCGGGCGTCATGGCGGCAAGTCTCTGCTGTTTTAACAGCAGAGCTTGCCGCTACTTACGCCATCGGCGGCGTTTTCTGGGGTGATAGATGCCGTGATCACACGTGATCACGGCATCTAATTGCGTCTAAACCCGGAAGCGTTCGCTTCCGGGTGGTGTCAGACACCGTGTGGCCATCGGGGTGTCTGTACACATATGAAAACTGTAATCCTCGCTGGTGAGGATACAGTTTTCAAAGTGCAATTCTTATTCTGCCACTAGATGGCAGCCAGGATAAGAAATGAGCAATTGATGGATTTCTGAGTCTATAAAACCCAGAATTGCTCATAAAGAAAAAAAAAAAGACATTTATAAGCCCTATATTTGAGCTTTCTAATAGTAAAAAAAAATTTTTAAAAAAATGTAAAAAATATATAAAAAAAAAGAGTAAAGTCAAATCACCCCCCTTTCCGTATAAGAAAAAATAAATTACCTAAATAACAATAAATATAGATCATGGGTATCACCGTGACGAAAACGCCCGTACTTTTAAAATAATAAAAAAAAAATTCCAATACGGCGAATTGTGTGGCGGAAAAAGCGTCCAAACTTTTGTCGTTTTTTGTCGCTTTTTTTTTTTTCTAAAAAAATTAAATAAAAAGTGATCAAAAAAGTCAACACACAGAATGGGTATCAATAAAACTCAGATGTCCGCAAAAAATGAGCCCCATACAGCTCTGTACACATAAATCCAAAAAGTTTAGGTCAAGATTTGACAAGGAAAAAAAAAAAAAAAAAAGGGCAACTTTCTAATTATTTTCATAGAAAACGCAGGAAAACTATACATATTAGGTATTTGCGGATTCGTACTGACCAGTAGAATGAAAGTAACGGATCAGTTTTTAATGCACATCGAACGCTGTAATAGAAACCCGTAGAACTGTAGCGGAATAGCGTTTTCTTTGCAATTTCACCCGGTTGGAATTTTTTTCCGCTTCCCACTACACCGTATGCAATATTAAATGGTGGCGTTGGAAATAAACTTGTCCCGCAAAAACAAGCCCTCATACAGCTATGTTGAACAGAAAAATAAAAGAGTTATGGCTGTTTGAAGGCGAGGAAACGAAAATGCAGACCGAAAAAAAGCTCCGGGCGCGAAGGGGTTAATACAAGGCACTTACTAATGTATTGTGATTCCATTGCTTCCTTTGTGGCTTTGATCATTTCCATCACATTATTACACTGCTCGTTTCCATGGTTAAGACCACCCATGCATCCATCAGTGCTTGCACATTATAGTAAAAGCACCACTATGTGACTCCACGGTCTGACCACTCTCTGGCTATCCTTTTTCCATAATGTGCAATCATGACCACTGCTGATGGATTGCAGGGTGGTCGTAACCATGGAAACAGCAGTGTATAATGTGATGAAAAAATGAATCCAGCCAGCAAAGGAGGCAATATGGAGAATCACAATACATTAGTAAGTGCCTTGTATTACTTTCTCTACATGATAATGCCACTTACTGAAGTGAGACAACGAAGTTTGCCGGAGGACAACACGTATAGTAAGCATGGGATCTAATATATGGAAATACGAGGACTTCCCACTCTGTCATGTGCGCCCGGGCAAATGTACGAGCAATTGCCAAACATCAGGTAAAACTGAATATACTTCTTCTGTGAATAGGCAGTAATTTGACGCACGTGACAAATAAATCAGCATCCCGCGGCTGCTTCATTTTATTTTTCTATTTCGCAGTCAAGGAAATAATAGCATGCACAAGATATAAAGGGAACAAACGCTAAAAGGGGTTTGTCAGCAGGTAGGATCCAACGCTGGCGTCTCCTAGCATGGTGACATCAGCGCAGGACGCCTCAGATTACATATTAATCCATTGCAGTTCAGTACCGCCGGTTTTTCACCCACCTTAAAACCGTGCCACACTCAGTGATAATATTTAAATTAAGCTAAGTATGAAGAAGAAAAACGCATAAAAAAAACTCCAAAAGGAGTGCTCGGACTCCTATCTCAAAGTGACCACCTGTTATACTCCTAGCATGTGGCGAAATCTGGCATTATAGTTTGTCTTGCAGCGCCACCACACAAGGGAAGTATAATTACATATGACCATTGAAATCAATGGTTGTCTGTGGAATTCCAGACAGGGTGATCTCCAGCACTCTTTCTAACTGCTCACCACCTGGTGCAAGGAGGACTCCCCTCTTTAAAGAGGTACCCGGGACTTTTATGTTGATGACCTACCTGGGGTGGGGGTCCAATTCTGGCATCCCACCATTAATACGAGTAGATAAGCATCTGGCTGGATGTTGCTGCCACATCTTGCCTGACTTGCATAAGACGTTGTTTCCACACGGTAACCAATCAGTTTGAGGTCCTGCATTTATGGTTCCAGAAACAAACACCAGAAATACACTGCTCATCCACAGTGTAGTCACCAGGGAACCAGGGTGCGTGAAGAGGACGGTGCCAGGAGGCCCCTCTCATTATCATTTTCTACGCTGTTTTAGGCATAGAAAAATCTCTTAAGTTTAAAAGCAGCAAGGAAGCTGATTTACAATTAAACTGGTGGGGAAGTTTATGTAGAGTCGGCGCCCTTCATAACTTCGGCAGACCCAGCAGCGTATGGGGTTCTTAAGACTAAAACGCTGGTCCTAATAATTGACCCCCTTTATCTTTTTTGGCAGGATGTGCCCTAAGGCCTTTACACAGACGACAGAGCAGACAACATTAGGTACGATCAGTTCTTCCCAATAGTTATCGTCCATCAGAGGAGGTGAGAGCTGCATTTCATGCAGCAGTCATCTCTGTATGTGACAGCGATTACCTGTCCTTCAGATAATAATTGCTTTGCAGCAGATGCTGTGTAGACAGCACCCAGAAAAAAATTATCTTAGGCGACACATCAGCGATTGCATCGGGTTGATATCATGAGGAGCAAGACCGAAACAGAAAAACCTACGCGAATTGTCTGAAGACAGATGGCGCCGCAAGTAGAAGAGTGAGAGCAGAGCCACCGGCCAAACGGAACATGAGGCCAGACATGGACTCGGAAGGGGGACAACTACGGGTAGATTATGAACCTGGAGTTGCTGCACGCATATTACCTGACTTTTCTGGAGGCGTTGTCTTCCGCGGTAACCCATCTTTCTTGCGGCCTGCAATCTGAAGTTTCAACACGTGCACCCAGATGTCTAGAGGCCAGAGTGGCAGGTAGAAGCTGACAATGAGAACGCACGCACATATCTTCAGAAAACCGGAGTAATACCGCTTATGTAAAATATTGAGGATTTGAAAACCGCTTTTGGGGTTTTGGGTCTTCGGGAGACCACACTGGCAAAGTCTGTTACTATCTGTGAGGTTAGCTGCCGCCAGCTCTGGATTGGCGGATCGCATAGAGTGGACAGTGCCCAGTTGCAAACATCACTCGTCGACGGACCAGGCCTCCTGTGGTTCCTCCCACCGAAACTGTCAGGTGATCGTGAAATACATCAGTTACTCTGATAAAGCTGCCATGTTGCCGGCCTATAATAAAGAAGGAATAGCAATTGCAGTTCACAACCAGAAATCTTAATCGTTGGGACTTTTTCTGCCCTTGGTGAACGTTGAGAAAGAGTTTTTACACCCATTGCTCTGTGCTTTACAAAAAGAGGGGTGTCCATTTTCCCCTCTTTTGTTAACCTGGCTATAGAGCCTGGGGTCAGTGGAGTGGGGTAGTAGGACACAGAGAAATTAAACATTCTTTGTTCGCAGATGACTTTGGTATTCTTTGGAAAAATTGCAAAGAGTTCTGGCACCCTTTTTGGTGTCTTATCAGAATTTGAAATGATGTCGTTTTACAGTCAATACACTAAATGTGAATTAATTACCCTTGGCGTCCTCATCAGAGGCAGAAGGGCTGCATGACTGTGGCTATTGAAATAGCAAATAGATCTGTGAAATACTTGGGTATTCATATTAGGAAACATCCAGACTCTTTGTATTCACTGATGACCCGCTTGATCAAAAGATACTGGGGGAATTGGAAGATGGATGAGCTCTGCTAGCCCTGAGGAGAGCTGTTATAAAATGATGAGTATTCCTAAACTGTTGTCTCACAAAATGCCACTTCTTCTTAAAGGGGTTATCCACGATAATGTAAAAATAAAAATCGGACATCATATAGGACATGACAACTCTTTCTAAAAAGCTAGAACCAGCCCTGTACTCACATGATTAGAGATCTCCAATTCATTGCTCTACTAGATTTTATATCAGCTGACAGCTCAGGCAGTGTCTTTTCTGCTGCAGCTCAGGAGCGGTCTCAGCTTCCTATCACAGCTCAGGAGCGTGTCTCAGCGCTCCCACACACAGGGGGCGTGGTCTAAGCTCTCTATCACAGCTCAGGAGGCCGTGTCCTCAGCTCTCCCTATCACATTTCAGGGGGGCGTGTCTCAGCTCTCCTATCACAGCTCAGGAGGCGTGTTAGCTCTCCTATCAGGAGGCAGTTGAAAGATGAACTGGCATGTGCGGCTGCTCAGTGAGCAGGTCAAAGAAATAAGTGGTCCTATACAGATACATGTTATTTGAATAACTCAGTAGCTGTACAAGATTTTTACGAAGCGATCACGAATCCATGTCCAGTGCAACTACTAAGGGAGATGGGGGGTGTTAAGTTTCCGGAATACGTAGTCACAATCTGGCTAGTCTTTGAGATACATGAACTAGCCATTACTCCAACTACCACAGTAGGGCACACCTGGTACACCCATGGAACCTTGGGTTTTTATACACACTAGATTTGCTCTCTTATCTCCTTTGGCGGAAATGTAGTTTTGTAGTAAAGGATCATTTCAACTTAGAAGGCATCTCAGAAGGTTTTTGCTCTTTCATTTTTGTTTTTCAACCACATGAGTCTCCTAATTTCAAGCGGGGACGTCTTCTAAACATTTTAGTGGAGTGAAGGAGAAGGGGTTTGAACCAGATTCAGGTGTATGGAATACCGGAGAACAGGTATTCATTTGAGGAACTTAAAGAAGAACTCCCAAAATTTTATTCTCTCACCTGTTAGAAAGGTGCATGATCTGTAGTGAATGTCATTTTCTTATCAGAGACTGTTTGTGAGTTATCCCCTCTCTTCTTATTGTAGCTGGTCATGTGACCAACTCCTGACCCTCCAACTGACCCAGGACAGGAAGCCAGTTACTGCTCTATTCATTCTATGAGACTGAGAGTGAGGCTCCCATAGGAATACATAGAGAATTAGACTTCCTGTCCAACACATAAGATGCTGTGTGAGTTGGTGGTCTAATTCCTGTCACATGACACAGATGAGAAACTCAGGGAAGATATAACTTAAAATTCACCACTGGTAAGAAAA
>ONZH01024647.1:0-52414 GCA_900303285.1 Rhinella marina
CGGAGGACATTCTGGTACCATTCTTTATTCATGGCTGTGTTTTTAGGCAAGACTGTGAGAGAGCCGATTCCCTTGGCTGAGAAGCAACCCCACACATGAATGGTTTCAGGATGCTTTACAGTTGGCATGAGACAAGACTGGTGGTAGCGCTCACCTCGTCTTCTCCGAATAAGCTGTTTTCCAGATGTCCCAAACAATCGAAAAGGGGATTCATCAGAGAAAATGACTTTACCCCAGTCCTCAGCAGTCCACTCCCTGTACCTTTTGCAGAATATCAGTCTGTCCCTGATGTTTTTTTCTGGAGAGAAGTGGCTTCTTTGCTGCCCTCCTTGAGACCAGGCCTTGCTCCAACAGTCTCCGCCTCACAGTGCGTGCAGATGCACTCACACCTGCCTGCTGCCATTCCTGAGCAAGCTCTGCACTGCTGGTAGCCCGATCCCGCAGCTGAAACACTTTTAAGAGACGGTCCTGGCGCTTGCTGGTCTTTCTTGGGCGCCCTGGAGCCTTTTTGGCAACAATGGAACCTCTCTCCTTGAAGTTCTTGATGATGCGATAGATTGTTGACTGAGGTGCAATCTTTCTAGCCGCGATACTCTTCCCTGTTAGGCCATTTTTGTGCTGTGCAATGATGACTGCACGTGTTTCTTTAGAGATAACCATGGTTAACAGAAGAGAAACAATGATGCCAAGCACCAGCCTCCTTTTAAAGTGTCCAGTGGTGTCATTCTTACTTAATCATGACAGATTGATCTCCAGCCCTGTCCTCATCAACACCCACACCTGTGTTAATGGAGCAATCACTGAAACGATGTTAGCTGGTCCTTTTAAGGCAGGGCTGCAATGATGTTGAAATGTGTTTTGGGGGATAAAGTTCATTTTCTAGGCAAATATTGACTTTGCAAGTAATTGCTGTTAAGCTGATCACTCTTTATAACATTCTGGAGTATATGCAAATTGCCATTATAAAAACTGAAGCAGTAGACTTTGTAAAAATTAATATTTGTATCATTCTCAAAACTTTTGGCCATGACTGTATATATATATATATATATATATATATATATATATATATATATATATATATATATATATACATACAGTGGAGGAAATAAGTATTTGATCCCCCACTGACTTTAAAAGTTTTAATACAAAAAAAATAAATGAAACGTCTCATAATTTTATGCCAGCTTTATTTTAACAGTGCCACATAGAATATCAAAAGAAAAACTGAGAAAATTACATGAAATGAGAAATAAAAAATAATTTGCATTTCTTTGAGGGAAATAAGTATTTGATCCCCTAGGAAAGCCATGACTAATGTTGGCTCCCATAGATCACTGACACCCCCTAATCACAGTGAAGTCATTACCTGGATGAGAGACACCTGTCCCAAATTGTCACCTGTATAAAAGGCCACCTGCCAACAGTCTCAGTGACACTCCAACATCTCCACCATGGGCAAGACTAAAGAGCTATCTAAAAATGTCAGGGACAAAATTGTTGACCTACACAAGGCTGGAATGGGCTACAAAGCCATAAGTAAGAAGCTGGATGAGAAGGTGACAACTGTTGGTGCAATTATTCGGAAGTGGAAGAAGTACATTACCGTCAATCGACCCAGGCCTGGAGCTCCATGCAAGATATCACCTCGTGGAGTCTCATTGATCATGAGAAAGGCTAAAAATCACACGGGAGGAGCTGAGTAATGATCTCAAGGCAGCTGGGACCACAGTCTCCAAAAAAAACATTGGTAATACACTGAGATGTAATGGTTTAAAATCCTGCAGTGCATGCAAGGTTCCTCTGCTCAAGAAGGCTCACGTCCAAGCCCGCCTCAAGTTTGCCAATGAACATATTAATGACTCCAAGAGAGACTGGGAGAAGGTGCTGTGGTCAGATGAGACCAAAATTGAGCTCTTTGGCCTCAACTCACCTCGACGTGTTTGGAGGAAGAAAAATACAGAATTTGACCCTAAGAATACCATCCCCACCGTCAAGCATGGTGGTGGAAGTATTATGTTTTGGGGGTGTTTTTCTTCTAAGGGCACAGGCCAACTTCACCGCATTGACGGGAAGATGAACGGGGCCATGTATCGCAAAATCCTGGATGACAACCTCCTTGCCTCTGCCAGGGCACTGAACATGGGTTGTGGATGGGTCTTTCAGCACGACAACGACCCAAAACATACAGCCAAGGAAACAAAGGAGTGGCTCCATAAGAAGCATATCAAGGTCATGGAATGGCCTAGCCAGTCTCCTGACCTCAATCCCATCGAAAATCTATGGAGAGAGCTGAAGCTTCGCGTTTCCAAATGCATGCCTGAAAACCTTAAGGATATGGAGATGATTTGCAGAGAGGAGTGGGCCAAAGTTACTCCTGAAGTGTGTGCAAACCTTATAAAAAACTATAAGGAACGTCTGACTGCTGTGCTTGCCAACAAGGGTTTTGCCACCAAGTATTAAATGATGTTTTCCTAGGGGATCAAATACTTATTTCCCTCAAAGAAATGCAAATTATTTTTTTATTTCTCATTTCATGTAATTTTCTCAGTTTTTCTTTTGATATTCTATGTGGCACTGTTAAAATAAAGCTGGCATAAAATTATGAGACGTTTCATTTATTTTTTAGTATTAAAACTTTAAAAGTCAGTGGGGGATCAAATACTTATTTCCTCCACTGTATATATACATCTTTTTATATATCTCTGCTTGAGAAAGGTCCTAGCAACAGGACCAAAACGTCACGGTCGCGGTTTGTTTGGTGAATTAAAAGAACACAATTTTTTCATGTCAATTGGGAGCGCCGTGGAATTTTTATTTTTTATGCAATTTGGATTGCCGGATCAATCCTACAGCCACTGGCGCACCAGCTTATTCTACAGACGCTGTCCTGTCCACAACAATTGAATACTATGAATACTACTCTATACTACAAGCTCGGGGCGTACGCATCTATATATAGTCGTATGTCACCTGATGCAGGCAGCCAATCACTCTTAGATACGTAGAAAAGGTAGAAGGTCATGGCAGAAGGTCCCTAGGCTTCCCTGCATGTTTATTGGCTAAGAAATAGGGGCTAAACATGCAGGGAGGAGTTTAAAAAAAAACAAATCTCGCACGCTATTTGGCCAAGTAACAAATATTTACGAGTATGCAAATATTTGTGCGGATAACGAATATTTATGAATATATTTGCTCATCTCTACGTGTCACACTTAAATATTTTTATCGGTCTGCTGGTTTACAATGGGAATTCAATTACTAGGGATGAGCGAACCCAGATCACACTGTTCAGGTTTGTACCGAACATTACAGTGTCCGAGTACCAGAACATGGACATTGGTGTGAAAGCCTGTGTTCGTTATTCAGAGTTTAAACAAAGCTTGTTGAAATGCTACAGTTCAGCCAATCAACAAGCATTAGAGCTGTGGGCACTTGGAAGCCTCTAGTATTGGCATGGCTGTGATTTTGTGGCGCCGATGGAGTAGGAGATGCTATTGGGTTCAGCCCATCAATTCATCCTGGATGGGTGTTTGTGGTGTTACACCCGGTGCTGTGCCAGCATATTTCCTTATAATGCCAGATTCCTTTGAGTTGGTTATGAAATTGGGACCTCACTTCGGGCCAATGCACGCTTTCAGAGATGTGTCCCCTGAAGAGCGACTCATGTTGACCATACGTTAAATATCTCACCTGACTATCTAGGATTTTGTTGCAAAATGTTAGACTGTATTAAGACCTAATTCTTTTGTATGATAGGCCACATGCCAGACACATAGTTAACCTATGTCATACTTCCTTTTTACGTTATATTGCAAAGACTTGTAGTTTATTCCTAATCTTTAACGTGAATGATTTCTTTGTAAAAACAATACAGACACACTTAAAAAAAGGACAAAATACTCCCTTGTACTGTAGTATTTGTTGCCAAATGACTAGGTCCTAATATATACAGAGGTTAAGAGTGGGAAGGGAGATAGGAGTGGGATGAGGGTAGGGACGGCGATACAGATGACTATGGAGATGAGCGCTTCCACAATGGAAGCGCTCATCTCCCTCTGCCGCGCCGCCCCCATCTGTGTGCAGGGTCGCGCCGCACCTGGCTAATTGGCGGTGTGGCCCTGCAAGGGGGGACGGGACCGGCCCACGGAGGGCAGCGGCCTTTCTGGCATTTACCAGAAGTGCCAGACGGCCAATCCGGCCCTGCTGGGCACCCAAACTTGATTTATGGCAACAACTGGCCGCCCAGTAGGGTGGCATCAGAACGGGTGCTAAGTGCATGGGGGGAGGGGGCATAGTTACCCAAAGGTGAACAGGGTTTTCCATCCAAAGTGGTGAGAAAATAACCTTTGTTATCAGACATGGATTTGTTGAATCAGGCATGGATCAGCCAGGATTTCCACACACCAGTGCCTGATGCATCAGAGTAGATCATTGAAGCAGTAATGTTCTGACTGCAGTGTGCTGCCACACCAGAACATTGTTGCCCCCACCTCCTCACTTTGTGACTGGGCTACTATGTTGACTCCTCATGATGTTGCCCCCACCTCCCCACTATGTGCCTGTAATACTATGTTGACTCCTCATGCTGTTGCCATGCTCACCACTCTATGACTGGACCATTATGTTTACTCCTCATGCTATTGCCACCCTTCCCACTCTATGACTAGGCCACTATGTTGACTCCTCATGCTGTTGCCACCCTTCCCACTCTGTGACTAGGCTATTACATATGTTGACTTCTTATGCTGTTGCCACTCTCCCCACTATATGATTGGGCCACTGTGTTAACTCCTCATACTGTTGCCACCCTCCCCACTATATGATTGGGTCATTGTGTTCACTCCTCATGCAGTTGCCATCCTCACCGCTCTGTGACTAGGTCACTATGTTGACTCCTCATGCTGTTGCCACTCTCTCTATTATGTGCTGGAGCCATTAATGTCCCTGTTTGGCCTTTTTTAAATCACTGTTTATTTTACCCTTCTTCTGATCTGTCTGAAGAAACGAAAACTAAAAAACACAATAGATCCTGTCTTTGGCGCATCCACAAGGCTTCTATCACATGGTCAGTGTTTTGCATCATGATTTGCTTATGATTTGGAAGCCAAAAGCAGGAGTGGGTACAACAGATAGAAAACATGCAAATATTCCCATGTGTCTTCTTTGTTTTGGACCTACTCATGTTTTTATTTAGTCTTACCAATACTGATCAAATACTGATGAAAAAAACTGATCAAATACTGACCATGTGATAAAGACCATTAAATTCCTGCATACAGGACTTCTTTTCCATCTCAATAAAACTGATTTCCAAGTCAAATGTTAAAAACTCATGAATATTGAGTATGAGGCCTCTCTCACATAGTCAGTATTTTGCATCAGGATTTGCTCATGATTTGGATGCCAAAAGCAGGAGTGGGTACAAATCACAAAAGACATGCAAACTTACCAATCACGTGTCATATCTGTTTTGGACCCACTCCTGTTTTTTTTTTTTTTTGCATTACCAATACTGATCAATTACTGACCAAATACTGACCCTTAAAAGATGGGATTCGTTTTTTTGAGGTTGTTCTTTTGACGGATTAGAAGAACGGAAAAATAATGCGGTGACATCAACACAAGATTACTGGTGACATCCTCTCCTCTCTGTCATGGAGCCACTACTTGTATCAGAGTGTAACAGAACAGGTGTTGTAGAAATCTATGTGGAATCAACAGACAGTGTGAAAGGAGTGCACTCTCTCAATATATAGTAGAATCTTGGGCCTCTTCACGGTTCTTTATAATTGATGCTAATATTGTCCTGTAAGCTGAGTTCACACTTGAGTTATTTAGTCAGTTTTTGACCCGTAACTGACCAAATATCTGAAGTGTGAACTGAGTCTAAGAGTGATGTCTGTCACCTGCTTGTCATACTGACACACAGGAACAGTTTCACTAGCAGTGGACTAGCTATGAATGTCTCTGCGTGCACAGTGATGTACACAGAAATACTCTATCTCTGTAGCTGATTCATAGCACACTTTGTGACAAATTAATTTGTATTACATCTATTTTTTTGGGGAAAAAAAGTCTGATTTATTTATTTTTAAATCTTTGCTCATTTCTAGTTATCAGGTAAGCAGCAGCACATAAGCACACACAATATTTTCAAAATATCCTGTAATTTCATGAGGAGGGACTACATGGACAGGACATTAAAGGTATTGAATGCTGATAATCTTTTTGTGTCTTTCTTTAAAGGCTATGATTACATTTTAATAATTTTGGGCTAAAAATCATTTATTTTTTTCATTTGGTCTCTATTAAGAATAGTTAGCCATTCTGTCACAAAGGGTCACCTGTTTTTCCAGCTGTGTGACTAATACTTTTACTTTCATTTTGTGCTAATAATCTAATAAACCTCATCTCTAAATTACTTATTTAAGCCACATTTTTATCAGTTAGATAAGAACTGAGCTATAATGAGAAAAATATGCAAAATAAAGTCAAAGCTGTGCAGGGAAAACAGCTCAACATTTTTTATAAAGACCAATTGAAAAAAAAATGATTTTTAGCTCAAAATGAGTACAATGCAGTAATTTTTTTAAAATGTCACCAACGGTGTACATAACCTATAAGTTTATTATTTCTTAGACTTGTAGATATTTTTCTCTAATGTATTTTTTTATTATTATCATTGTGCAACTATAAACAAAAATAAAGAGCTAAATAATCCTCATAGATTTGGTCACTGTCGGGAAATTAGGCTTGTTGTATATATTCTGGGTGCTCACAGGGGAGCCTTGTGCAGAGCTCTCTGGATTAAGATTTCTACCCAGAAATGTATAAATGTCTCAGTAATGATGCTTCTATGATCAGACTGGCTGGACTTTATGATTGGATGGTGTGATATGTTTTATATTACAGCAGAAATATTGTGAAGACCTTTTCTTTATTTATCTATATATATTATACCACCTTATATAGCAGCTGTAGACAGCAGAGGTAACACTGAGGTAAGCTTCTATGTGTTTACCATGTAACGTAAGCAGATACTATTACTGGTAAATGTACCCTGATTTATGGACTATTGACAATTGCAAGAAATGATGACCACACCTAACAATATCTCTGATTACTATAAAACCAGGAGGCTTTATTTCTGTATAGTACAATAGCTTCTTTACTATTCCCCTTAACATTTTTTTCTTTTATGTGTTTCACAGAAAATAAAGCACTTGGCTATTTTCAGAACACCTATAGTAGTGAACAGGTACATGAGAGGTTGCAGTCCCCTCACTTGCTAGTGACATGCCATCAATGTCCCGGTTGGTTATACCCCCAAAATGCCAAAATGAAATTAGATTTACAAGTATCATTTTTTCTTGCATATTTTCAATTTGAATCCATTTTTGAGACACAAAATGTGTTTATGGCAAAATAAAGCTCAATATGATTTAAAAAATTGCATGTTTCCAACACTGTAATGGTTCTTGAAAGGTAGTGAATCCAAATGTTCTATATGTCTGCTAATATTTGACCCAAAACTAAATCAGATTTTCACGAATCTTAAAAGTAGATTAAGATAACCAAATAAAACAAATGTATTGAGGAAAATGATCCAATATCACATGTCTGAGTGTAGTAAAAGTATGTTAACATTTAGAATCAGTAGACAATTTGAAGGTCAAATTAGAGTCAGACCTAAGAAGAAGAGTCACTGATGCTCATCAGGCTGGAAAATGTTACAAAACAATGGTGTGCATGACGCGATCACCTGGATAAGCAAGAAGGCTGTTTAACCACTGTTTTTGGACCAAAATAGCACTTGTTGGTTTAAATGACAATCATCATGGAGAAAGGAGAAATCAGCATCCAGCATAAAGACTTTATCTGTGAAGAACAGAGGTGCTAGTATCATGGTTTGGGCCTGGTTTGCTACATCTGGCCTAGGACAGCTTTCCGTCATTGATTGAGTAATGATTTGTGAATTAGACCACTAAGGAAACTGCCAGGCTATCTGGCTGTGAACTGAATCACAGGGGAACATGGGTCATACTGCAAGACAACAACTCTAAGCACACAAGCTGCTACAAAAGAATGGTTAAAGAAGAATAGTAGAGTTTTGGAATGGAAAATGCAAAGTCCTAGACTTAACCCAATAGAAATGTTGTGTAAGGACCTGAAGTGAGCAGTTCATAAAGGGAAACTCCATACCATAGTAGAGTTGAAGCTGTTTTGTATGGAGAAATGGGCTAAAATTCCTCCCAAGCTGATGTGAAGGAGCAATCAACAATTATCTGGGACATTAAGTTATTGCTGCACAGGGGGTCATACCAGATAGTGGAAGCAAAGGTTTACATACATTTAACACTCACAGACATGTTTTCTTAATCAATAAATAACCAGTTGGAATATTTTTGACTCATTTGTTTGATTTGGTTCTTCATTTACTTTTAGTAGATAGAAATTGCCTTTTCAGACGTGCTAGCAGAGAAAGCACCACATAAATTAAATAATTTCTCCTGAATATGAAAATACACAAAATATATGAGGTCATTTATCAAACTGGTGTAAAGTAGAGGTGAGCGAATCGATTCGTCGATTCGTATTGAATCTTGGGAATTTTTAGCTGCAAAGCGAATCCGAATATTAAGTGATTTGCTTCGGCTTTGTACGCATTCGCTACGTAGTTTGTCCTATCAATTATACGCTGTTGCTACGTATAAGTTACTCTATACGCTGCTGCATACGAATTCATTGCATTTGTGATGCAGACTCCTCCCTGGTAGCTCCGCCCCCTTCTCCAGCGCACGAGGAAGACGAGGCAATTCAGGAAATTAAGATGGCGACACAGCGAGGCCCTGACTGGGGAGGCATGGTGTGGGGCACCGACCCCTATGAGGAGAAGGAACCGGAGGAGATCTACGTCTCTCAACATGTCCGGCAGCCTAAGAATTTGGGCAAGGCAGAGGCGGCAGGAGTTCCCACTCCGCCCCGGAAGGACTACTCCTTTCAGCAAAATTCAATGGTCCCTGACCCTCTGGGAATACAAAAATCTGGTAGAGGAGTGGGTTGTGCAGGTTTTGGAGCACCCACGGTCCGGTGACTATAAGCTAGAGCGCCGAAGGGATACCGTTATTTGGTTCAGCGTGGAACGGGGAGTAGGTTTTATCGACGATGAGGAGATGGCAGACGAATTTCTCGTAAACCGCCGTTCTGTAAAGCGGCCGTATCTTCTGCCCGTCCGCCACAATCTCCGCGCAGGGGATTACTTGGAGTATACCCCCATGAAGAGCCTCCAAGGCCCATTTGCTACTGGGGTGAAACTCCTTAAGCGACCCTCCTGCAGCGCCCCCGGAAGACTGGAGTGAGGAGGCCAAGGCTGCAGAAGAGGCTCGGTGTTCCCATGAGACCAATGATGGGACTCTGCGATCTGAGGAGAAATCCCAAGCTAAGCTGGAACCCCTGATACCAGATTTGCCACCGCCGCCAATCCTTCATGTGGGACAGATGACCACCAACAGTTTTGTGTACCAGCCATCGGTGGTACACCAACTGCCATGGCAGGTGCCGGCCGCACAGTCCGCCGCTCACGGACGACCGTTACCAGAGCCCTTACAGCCGGAGATTCTGTCATCTTGTATGCCGGCGGGAGGATCTGGCCACTACAAGGTAATGGGCAAGGCCCAAATTGCCAAGGCTCTTGCCAGTGTGACCGCCCGGTCACTACCAAGACCATCCCTGAGAGGTCGTGGGGGTCTGCTGCCTCAGCCAGTGTTGCTTTCATGAGGCAGGAGCGCCCTCTCATGTCTTTTAGCTTCAGCAGCAGTGAAGAGGACCTGCTGGCCCTTAAGTAAGGATCCTGCAGCTGCTATGGGAGCACTATTTGGCGTGCGTTTCTATTTTTGTTGCCCTGCGTTTGTCCTCACCCAGATGGCCATGGATTGTCAGGACTCCCCCATCAAAAAAAAAGTTTTTACCAAGTTGCGCAGACGTGCACCTCATCCCTTATTCCCCCTTTTCAGGTTATTGGGGAGCCCCTTGAAAGAGGGTTTTTTAAGGAACTTTTGCTGCTATTTTTTTACCCATTTGGATTACAATTTTACCTATGTAGATTACAAATTGCAACTGAGTTTGGGACTCTGTTCCAGTTGTATGACAAGCGTCAGAAGAAAAGAGACTTAAACGTGTCCGTGAGCAGACTAGGTAGGTGATATTTAAAATGTTTACATTATACATATAATGTATTTGCACTATATTGTTTGCACTGGATTGTTTGCACTAATGTTTTTACCTTTCAGCAACATTTTCAAGTATGTAGCCCATTGTGTGTATTTCTTTACAGGTACCGCATTGTGTCCTCATATTCACTTTATTGTATGGTGGATGGTTGTACTATGCCCATAGCCGGATAGACCGCACCTTACTTGTTCTACCTCAAATATACATACTGCCTCTGAGGGCAATTTCAAATCTGACCATTTACACTGGATCTGGCCCGGGGTTCGCAAGGTGTCAAAACTATGGCACAAGCCTCGGATCACCTGCTGGATCACCTCCTTTTTATGCTGGTTCGGGTGGCGATGTGTGCCATCGTAAATCGTAATCCTGGCGGTCCATCAGCCAGACTATGTATTTCAGCTGTGCAGCAGAGCTAAATGATGAGGATCACCTGGATGCCATTTTCGAATATTAGCTCTGCCTCTGAGGAGTGCACCCCGCGGCCTCTCGTCGTACGTGCCTGCGTATTACGTAATCGCTTAGACAATAGTACGCTGAGGATTCGTAAGCTATTTGTACGCTCATGTGTACGTCTTCTAAGAAGTTGCGTACATTTTTTAAATGTACGTTCGTTATTAGTGCGCGAATGTTCGCTAATAGCACATAATAATGTATATTTTGTATGCAAATACAACAAATCTATTCGTCGAATATACAAGTCTTAGGAAAACGTCGGCGAATGTTCGGCAAATAATTTTTTAAATGATTCTCTCATCTCTAGTGTAAAGTAGAACTCGCTTACTTGCCCATAGCAACCAATTCCACTTTTTATTTTGGACATGGCCTTTGAAAAATAAAAGGTGGAATCTGATTAGTTGCTATGAACCCAATCCTTTTTATAATAATCATTATTGGCTGTAGAACAGCCCTTTTTTTATGTGAACCGATCTCTCTCTCAGTTCCTCTACTTGAGTACTCATCTTTGATATGAAGAGGGACAGATCATCCTACATGCACTCTTAATCAGTATTAGCCTTTGTTCATAAATTACTCTGATGAAGCTCCATCTGATGCTTGAGTGGTGTCCATTATAGGGACATGTTCAGTGTGAAAGGAGACAGGATTTATTTTTGAGTTTTCCAAAGCTGCTAACCAATGTGGCAATTTATTGACAGGGATTCTTTCAGTTGGAGTAGTTTCTGTAGGTTTTTTTTCTGGTGCCTTTGTGAGAAATAATTTCTGCTAGTTTTGTTTATGCTGATGTTTTTTTAGGAGATTGGAACTTCTGAAAGCTATTTTCTGGCCTGACAAGGCTGGAGAGAAAGAATCATTTTTAGTCAGATTTTTGTCTGATAAGTATTTACTTGATTTCTTCGAAGTTTCTTTATTCTTCTGTCTTCTAGTTTCTTTACTGTAGGTAAGCAGGGGCATCTTTAGGGCTGGTTGTTTGGGAATCTGTAAGTGTGACCTGAGAACTGCTTTATAAGTTGCTTTTGGCTTTGTGAGAACAGAACTCTATAGCTGTACGTGGCCATCTTAGCTACTACTTGTTCAAGACCAGTATATCAGAAAGGAGACAATTTGTGCATGGAGGAAAGCTGTTTCTGACCTAAATATAAATAGGGTTTCTAATAATAAGATATCTTAGATTTTAGCTTTTATACAATTGATTTATGTGATGGATGGCCTATCTTGAAGCATGTAGTTTGAATTTATCTTTAATGTATTTGAATGCATATTGATGCATTTGATTTTATGTCTTATACGCCATATTGTATCAAGCTAATCTTATATATATGACAGTAGAGACCCCTTTGGCTCCGCTGATGGGTGGTTTGCCTATTGTGTCTGGGAGGCTAGATGTTTTCCATATTGAGCTATTCTTATATATTTGATAATAGAGGTCTTATCAGCTCTGATTATGGGTGGTCTCCCTTTCCAGATAGTAATCCAATTTGCCTCTGCATGTCCAGGAGCCACAGGTCCAAATAGAAATACTACTGAAGATATAGATGTAGCAAAATTAACGGGTTAGTGCGTCATCCCGGCAGTGTTACTCGATACCAAATTTAAGCTTTATACACAATTAAACTATGTCCCCCAAATAATGAGGATCTCACCTTCTAGAAAGAAGGTCGGTATGATGAAAAATTTCATGAATTATGGATTCATATTAGCATTGGTATCTCTATTGGAGCAGGGGTTTGAGGACATATCTCTGCCTTCCGCAGGGCTGAACCAGGACAGAAGAGGTTGTCCTCAAGCCCCTCTCCTTCTTCTAAAGGGTTAGGGATACATTGTCTTCCCTGTTAACGGGACAGCAAAGCTTTATCGTTTATCTAGTAGTCAGAGAGCTGCTGCCAAGGCCAATAAGATAATGTGTTGCATCAAAAGAGGCATAGATGCCCGTGATGAGAACATAGTCCTGCCACTTTACAAATCACTAGTCAGACCACACATGGAGGACTGTGTACAGTTCTGGGCTCCTGTGAACAAGGCAGACATAGCAGAGCTGGAGAGGGTTCAGAGGAGGGCAACTAAAGTAATAACTGGAATGGGTGGACTACAGGACCCAGAAAGATTATCAAAATTAGGGTTATTCACTTTAGAAAAAAGACGACTGAGGGGAGATCTAATAACTATGTATAAATATATCAGGGGTCAGTACAGAGATCTCTCCCATCATCTATTTATCCCCAGGACTGTGACGAGGGGACATCCTCTGCGTTTGGAGGAAAGA
Organism: Rhinella marina; assembly: GCA_900303285.1. NCBI lineage: Eukaryota > Metazoa > Chordata > Amphibia > Anura > Bufonidae > Rhinella > Rhinella marina. The sequence goes on from ONZH01024647.1 coordinate 12,953, forward strand.
AGGTTTGTACACAAACATAGAAGAGTATTCTCTACGGTGAGAGCAGTGAGACTATGGAACTCTCTGCCTGAGGAGGTGGTGATGGTAAGTTTACTATAATAGATCAGGAGGGGCCTGGATGTATTTCTGGAGGGTAATAATATTACAGGTTATAGTTACTAGAGAGGGGTCCTTGATCCAGGGAGTAATTCTGATGCCTGATTGGAGTCGGGAAGGAATTCTTTCCCCTAAAGTGAGGAAAATTGGCTTCTACCTCGCAGGGTTTTTTTTGCCTTCCTCTGGATCAACTTGTAGGATAACAGGCCGAACTGGATGGACAGATGTCTTTTTTCGGCCTTATAAACTATGTTACTATGTTACTAGTATAAGTGCAGCTTGTGTTACCATGTGCCTGCTCGTTTTGTATTTGAAGTGAATAGACTGTGTTGAGGTGTGATTTATGCTAATTTTAAAGCCTTATTTATTATATACTATTTGTAGATGATATTGAGAAATAATATCACCTCCATCATCCTTCTGGGATTTCCAAATCTACAAAATTTCACATTTCTGTTCTTCGCCCTACTAGTTATTGTATACTGTGTGACCATTTCAGGAAACTTTTTTATAATAATCTTGTATTTGGTGAGTAAAACCCTACAGTCCCCCATGTACTTCTTCATTACCCAGCTATCGATGTGTGACCTCCAGCTCTCTACAGATATTGTCCCCATCCTGCTTCACACTGTACTGTATGGAGAATTCACTGTGTCTTTTTTTGGCTGCATCATCCAGTTTTCTATCTTTGGTATCTCAGAGACCTTTGAATGTCTTCTTCTATCAGTGATGTCTTATGATCGGTATCTGGCCATCTGTAACCCCCTCCGGTATCACTCTATTATAAATCGAAAGTTTTGTCTGTCCTCATTAAGTGTTATTTGGGTGATAAGTGTTATTACAGTAATAGCTGACATCATCTTTATTAATTATTTACATTTCTGTGGACCACATGTCATTGACCATTTCTGCTGTGATCTTGAACCCATAATTAAGCTCTCCTGCTCTGACACAACCATAATTAACAACCTGGGTCTTATATTAGGATTTTTCATTGTTGCAGTACCTTTTATAATAATTGTGATGTCCTATGTGTACATTGTTGTCACCATTCTGAAGATCCCATCCAATACCGGAAGACATAAAGCCTTCTCCACCTGTAGCTCCCACCTCATTGTGGTTTCCTTATTTTATGGGACATTGATCATTGTTTATATGTTCCCTACAAAAGGAAAATCCCTGATCCTGAGTAAGGTCTTGTCCCTGACATATACTGTGGTGACCCCACTGCTCAACCCTATCATATACACCCTGAGGAACAAAGACTTCAAAGATGCTTTTCAGAAACATATCACAATTTATTTCTGATTTAAAATAAATGAAGGGGAGATTTCTTTATCTGCTGACTCTTAGAGATTTTGTCCAAATTTAATAATAATAATTGATTTTAAATTTCAAGCTCAGTCAGGTTTTCAAGATTTTATGTTGCCATCCTTCAGATGGCCAGCATGACTAAAATTACAGGGTGGTAAGTTTCAGATCAGCATTTAGAGGAAAACAATATGAACTGAACATAGTTTCTAAAATTTGACATAATTTATTAAAGATAGTTAACAATGCTAACCAAGAAACACTAAGAACTACAATTCATGATTACATCCACAAAAATGTGGAATATTAACATATACTAAGTTTTATGTTAATGTGGCTGTAATTCAAGTCTGGTATGCTCTCAAACAAATAAAACTGTTGATGAATTCTGAGTAGAGATGAGCAAATTTCCTGAAAATCGGTCAGAAAATGTTATTCCAGTACCAAATCGATTCTACCATGATTGACATTTCTCCGATTAGCCTACAAAAATTGTGTAAGACACTCTGAGGTCTCCTAGGACTTATATTTTTTTCTTGTCTTTCTATTTATTATGCTTATTTTTCTCTTGCCCTTTCTCTCCTTACCTTCCTTTTTAAGTGTTTTAACACAATGACAGCATTATTTTTATCAATTCTTTATTTTAGATGTATGCAAATGATAACAAAGAGCAGGATTTTCTTGCCATAGGAATATAACAATACGATCAGGTAAAAACAGCATGTTCATGAAAGTTATACATTCACTAGAATAAAATTATATCTAAGAATACATATGTATCTGAGAAAAACAGAGAAAATAAAAACATTGTATATGTTATGCAGGATAAAAAAATAAGAAGGGGAGAAGGAGGTGGTGGTGGCCCACTAGATGGTGAGCTCCGTTCCTGGAATTGACACCAGGGGGACCACACTTTGAAATATTTATCTCTGGTTCTATTAGAGAAGCTAGTAAGCTCCTCAAATTGGCAAATCTGGTTTACTTTTGCCACCCACTCTTGATGAGATGGCAGGGATGAGCTAAGCCAGTGTAGAGGTATTAAAGCCTTAGCTGCTGCTATAAGGTGTGTGATTAAGTTCCTCCTAGAAGGTTTGTAGGACGTGCTTGGTCTAGCTAGTATAATTTGGTCTATTTCCAAATTAAACATGGTATCATATATCGTCCAAATGGTTTCCTCTATTTGTTTCCAAAAAGATGTGATGAGAGAGCATGTGAAGCATATATGGGAGAAGAAGCCGACATGTAGCCCACATCTATAACAGTTCTTGTCATGGGAAAGATGTACAGAGAGTGTACAGAACGTCTGGGGTTTTGTATCATCTAGTTAGCAACTTATAATGGTTTTCTTGTAAACATACACATGTGGAAAAACCACGAGAACAAAGGGCTGTCCGAACCTCTTTTATGACAAGTTAATGATCAACTCCTTCTCCAAAGGGGAGATAAAAGCTTGTCTAGAGTGGGATGAGGGACAAATAATTAGGGGTCACACCTTCCTCTGTGATGGGAGTGTTGTGGACAAGGCTGCCTCAAATGGGGTGAGTTGTCTTTTAAAAGAGAAGGCCTGTAGAAAGCTTTCTGCTGCTCTGCTGAAATGTGCCATGTGTAGCAAAGTAATTTTTATGGGTTGAATAAGTTTCTTCAGTGTCCCCTGTGATGGCATCTTGCCCATGAGAAATAAATCTGCTATTGGGATAAGGTTGAGGGTCTCCCACAAATCTGAGTATGGATAGTCCAGGTTAGTGAGGTCTATTGGTATGAGACTAGAAGGAAGCAGGGGGGATGGAGAGGGAGCAATAATGTCTCTCATGGAGAACCAGACTGCGCATGTACCTCATAGTAATGGGTCAAAATCAGTGCATTTGATAGTGCCTGCATTTGGTACCCAGAGGGATTTTGACAGCAAAGAGCCCAGAGACTACTGAGCGATAACATCTAAATCCAGTTGTTTGCTAAGTTTGAGAAGATCTAGCCATCTGTTAAGGTGAGTGGCCTAATAGCATGGCAGGATGTCTGGTAGACCCATTTCCCCATGCTCCCGTCTCTTGATGAGTAATGTGTAAGGTAACCTGGGTCTGCGTCCCTACCACAGAAACTTGGAAAACAGGGATCTGATAGAGCTAAAAAATGTTGCAGGAAGGTATATAGGAACCATTGAGAATGTGTATAATATCTTAGGTACAATATATGTATTGCGTAGATTCTTGCGACCCATCCACAAGAGATAAGAGAAATCATAATCATATAAGAGGCACTTGAGTTCTTCTAAGAGATGGAGAAAGTTCAGTCTATACAGATCTGTGGTTTGGTTTGGTAGTTACATTCCTAGGTACGTATTTGAGTGATTTAGAGACCCAAGGGTAAGGGGAGTGCTGTTTTGCTATTGACACTTCCCCTGCAGGGTGGTGACATTGAGGACCTCTGATTTTGTCACATTAACTTTGAAATTGATCAATAGGTCAAATTATTCTAGTAATCTAGTGAGTACTGGAAGCTCTGTCACTGGGTTAGATAGCAGGAATAGAAGATCATCCGCAAAGGTGACACATTTTAGTTTTAGAGGGCCAACTGTAAAAAGGTTAACAGGTTTTGGCAAATGCTCTGGAACAGGGTTTCTACCACTAGAGAGAGGGGGAGAGTGGGCACTCTTGCCTTGTCCCATTAGTAATCTGAAAGGAAGGGGAAAGTGTGCCATTTATTTTTATGTGAGCAGATGGTTGAATATAAAGGGTGAATGTAGCCAATATTAATTTAGGGGGGAAGTGAAATTTGTGTAAGGTAGCTTCCATGAAAGCTCATCTGACCCAGTCAAACACTTTTTCTGCATCTATTCCTAGCAATGCAAGGGGTATCTTACACTTATGTGCTATTCCGTATGTATAATATTTGCATGAGTTGTCTCTTCCTTCTCTATTTTTGACAAAACCTGCCTGCTCTTTTCCAATGAGACGTGGGAGTAAAGAGCTGATGTGAGTGGCCAATATGCGAGTTAGCCCATATTTTCCGATCAAGGTTTAAAAGGGAGATGGGGCGATAGTTTCCACATAGTTGAGGGGTCCTTCCCTGGGTCCTTTCCACTTGTGAATTAGGGTGATGTGTGCCTCTTAAACTTGTGGGAAGAGAGTGCCTCCTTGTAGTAAATGATTCCAAAGAGTGATTAGATGCGGTAATAGTATGTCTTCAATAGTGTTGATCGAGCACCGCGATGCTCGGGTGCTCGGCCGAGCACCCATGTATAATGGAAGACAATGGGAGAACCTGAGCACTAAACTAGGTACCCCCTGCTCTGAAGAGGGGAGGATGTCTGGTTCATAGGTAAAGTTGAGAAAATGGTGGAAACACCACTGAAATGGTTTGGGAACAGCATGGGGAGGATGTCTGGATGCATCTTGGACTCCAACGTCGCTGCTATTAACAATGTTGTCCGAGTATTACGCCACTTTTACGGGATGACAAGAATACCCCCCCAAAACCAAATATAGCATTGATTTTAGAGGAAATATTGTTAGGAAACATATATTTACTTGTATATAAAGCGCAAGTAGCAGCACGCCCTCACCCCTACTTTACACAGTCAGATCAGCAGCAGGCACTCGCCCCTAATGTTTTAGACTGTCAGATCAGCATTAGGCACTCTCCCCTAATGTTTTTGAGTGTCAGCAGCACTGAAGGTCAACTTGTCAGGAGGAGGACCAGAGTGAAGAAGAGGAAGAGGAGTTGGTAGACGATGAAATCACAGGCTCAACATGGGAAAGTGGCAAGCTGAGCGAGGACAGCAGTACAGAAGTAACAGGCTGAAAGAAGCAGTGGGGTGGCAAAAGGGAGAAGGCAGGCCACACCAACAAGTGTGGACGATAAAAGAATTGTCATTCGCAATCTGTGCCATACCGAAATGAGCAGGGGCATGAACACTAGCAACCTGACCACCACCACCATGATCCTGAAGCCTGGATCCATAATCGGTGTCTGCGGGTCACACCACTGCCTCCTCTTCCCTGTGTTACGTGCTAGCCAAAACGCAGGCCCAGATGCCTCCCGTCCTGCACCTGGACCCTCTCAAGCACCATCAGTGAGACATCCACTTCTGTGTCCTAGTGCAGTGTACAGATGTCCATAGCCCAGGCCTTTGAACAAAAGCGCAAATACCTAGCCTCCCACCCACAGGCCATAGCACTAAATGCACACCTTTGCAAATTGCTGGCGCTGGAAATGTTTCCATTTAGGCTTGTGGACACTGAGGCTTTTCGCAGTCTGATGGCAGTTGTCCCTCGTTACTCAGTACCTTGTAAAGAAGGTGAGGTCTGCGGGGAAGAGTTGGTCTCAAAGATCAATTGAAGTTGTTGTCTGACAAACGTGCGGTGAGCATCTGATGGAACAGGGGAGCTGGGAGAAATGACATCTCATGGAACAAGGTGCATGATCTGAGTTGATGATCGGACCTATTTGGGCTGAAGAGAAGAGGGGGAGAGCAGGTGCAGAAACAAATATGTAGTCCAAGCGCTTGAATGAGTTATGGGGGATGGAATGAAAAGTAAAATCTCACTGTTCGGCCGAGCATGCAAGCACTCGGGTACACTCGGTGTCCTGCCGAGCACCGGGTGTACTCGAGTGCCATGCTCGAGTCCCCTCCCTCCCCGCACGCTAATTATAAGTGCCCGGAGGCGGAGCTCACTGCTGTGGAGCCTGGGCTTGTCTGCTTTTTTTCACGCTCTCCCAGCCACTATCACTGCCTCTGCCCGCCCTCCTCTTCACTTGCGTCCTCCATCTGTTCCAGTCTCTCCCCGAGCTGGCGCAGTGGCTACGCCGATGTCATTCCCACAATGGGCAATGCAGTGCGCATGCGCCAGCTCGGCAAGAGCCTCGAACAGACAGAGGACGCAAGGAAAGAGGAGGGCGTGAAAAAAAGCAGACGAGCACCGGATCCACGGCGGTGAGATTTCTGGCCACATTTTTTTTTATTTTTATGGGGGACCACTATAAACCAGGCACCCTTCCGCTCTTCCGAGCAGGGGGTGCCTGGTTTACTCCCACTGACTTACATTATGCTCGGCCGAGCGCTCAAGCACCCCCTAGTGCTCGATCAACACTATCTATCAGTTTTGCACATCTAGAGACTGAAATTCATGCCTATTCTTCCTTGCAAAACAGCTTGAGCTCTTTCAGGTTGGATGGAGAGCGTTTGTGAACAGCAGTTTTCAGCTCTTTCCACATATTCTCAATTGGATTCAGGTCTGGACTTTGACTTGGCCATTCTAAGACCTGGATATGTTTATTTTTGAACCATTCCATTGTAGATTTTGCTTTATGTTTGGGATCATTGTCATGTTGGAAGATAAATCTCCATCCTAGTCTCAGGTCTTTTGCAGACTCCAACAGGTTTTCATCCAGAATGGTCCTGTATTTGGCTCCATCCATCGTCACATCAATTTTAACCATCTTCCCTGTCCCTGCTGATGAAAAGCAGGCCCAAACCATGATGCTGCCACCACCATGTTTGACAGTGGGGATGGTGTGTTCAGGGTGATGAGCTGTGTTGCTTTTACGCCAATCATATTGTTTTGCATTGTTTCCAAAAAGTTTGATTTTGGTTTCATCTGACAAGAGCACCTTCTTCCACATGTTTGATGTGTCTCCCAGGTGGCTTGTGGCAAACTGTAAACCAGACTTTTTATGGATATCTCTGAGAAATGGCTTTCTTCTTGCCACTCTTCCATAAAGGCCAGATTTGTGAAGTGTTCCACTGATTGTTGTCCTATGGACAGACTCTCCCACCTCAGCTGTAGATCTCTGCAGTTCATTCAGAGTGATCATGGGCCTCTTGACTGCATCTCTGATCAGTCTTCTCCTTGTTTGAGATGAAAGTTTAGAGGGACAACCGGGTCTTGGTAGATTTGCAGTGGTCTTATACTCCTTCCATTTCAATATGATCACTTGCACAGTGCTCCTTGGGATGTGTAAAGCTTGGGAAATCATTTGGTATCCAAATCTGGCTTTAAACTTCTCCACAACAGTATCACGGACCTGCCTGGTGTGTTCCTTGGTCTTCATGATGCAGAACCCTGAGACTATCACAGAGCAGGTGCATTTATACGAAGAGACTTGATTACACACAGGTGGATTCTATTTCTCTTCATCAGTCATTTAGGACAACATTGGATCATTCAGAGATCCTCAATCAACTTCTGGAGTGAGTTTTCTGAACTGAAAGCAAATGGGCCGAATAACTTTGCACGGCCCACTTTTCAGTTTTATTATTACAAAAAAAGTTTAAATGATCCAATAAATTTCGTTCCACTTTACAGTTGTGACCCACTTGTTGTTGATTCTTCACCAAAAATTTAAAATGTTATATATTTTTGTTTGAAGCCTGAAATGTGGCAAAAGGTTGAAAAGTTCCAGGGGGCCGAATACTTTCGCAAGGCACTGTATTTGGCCTTTGTTCTTGAGGACTGGGTGAGAGCATTATGAAAAGGGCCTTAAGGGCTATAGTAAGACATATTGGGCGTGCTGGACCTTTATATCTCATGGCATTTAAGGAAATTAGCAAATCACCAGGTCAAGAACAAATGGTCAATGAGAATAAACACCAAATGTCTCGGAGCAAAGATAGGATATTAATGCTATCACCAAGGCATATGAAAAATAATAACATATTCAAATAAAAAACACACGCAAGCAAGGTGTGGAACATATACAAAACTGTTGTGGCCCAGTAAAACATCTATGACATGTGTCATAACATAGCTAGTAGCAGCATATAACTTGATGATCACTCTAATATGTTGATGCCCGAAGGACCATAGCATCAGGGAACCCTCAGGCCTCGATCAATCAGGTTACTATAAGGTACCAGCAGATAACACACAGAGTCTCAATCAGGGTGGATCAGAGTTGACTTCAGATGCCCACGGTCCCTGTCGCTTGCTTGTGGGAGCTGGAATCCATGGCAACGCAGGCAAGGTGGGCATCGTAGTGGTGGTGTCTTCTGGCATCCATGATGGAATCTTGATTGGCTCCATGTCCAGTGTCTGCAAAGCTTTAGTGAGATCTTCTTGTGTGTGGATTTGTAAGCGCCTACCGTTTGGCAGAATAGATAATCCAAGTGGATAGAGCCGGGAGTAGGCAATGTTTTTTTGGCACAATTGTTAAAGCAGAGACCTGAGGTTTCTTCATTTACCGAGTATAGATGGTACGACGTCCTGGTAAGAGTGCAAGTTCTGCATCAGCATATATCACAGGGGCTTTCTCTCTTGCCGCTTTTAAGAACTTGGCTGTATCAACACATGAGAGCTTTGGGCCTAAGGGATATATGTATTCTTTTAATGATCACCTACTTAGTAGCTGCCTCATCTATCAGCCCCGTGAAAACGTCAAGGGCGACTTTTTGCAAGGCGTTGGGCGTCCAGGATTCAGGTAGTCCTTTTATTCGAACATTACGCCTCCTGCTTCTGTTTTCCTGATCCTCTATTAGGGTCAGTGCTTTATCGATGTGGCCCAAATTATCTATGGATCGGGATTCAAGGGCCGCTGAGTGCGCTATAATGGCGGTGCACTTGTTTTCCAGCCCCTCTACTCTTGAGCCAACTTGTTTCATTTCGGTTTTGATCTCTGAAAGTTTGTAGAGAACAGGGTGTAGAGCCTGCGTGATCGTTGCTTTAAAGAAAGCTTTAGATGTGGCTGTTAGGTCCAACTCACCATGCTTGCTTATCCCGCCACTATGTTGGTCTGAGTCATCCTCGCTCTCTGGTGCTGCCGCGTCTACCGGCGCCATCTTGGAAGGCTTTTGCTGGGAATTTATGAGTGTCTGACAAATTCTTCTGAGGATGTGAGGCACCCAGGGCATCTGAATCACAGAGAATTAAAGCGGTGCTAAAACTGAAAACAAAAACGACTTTATTGGGTATAATCACATTAAATGGGGGTAATCTCCAGATGAACAGATAATTAGATGTGATACCGGCCAACAAACTGCCATGTTCACCTCAATAGTGTATTAAACACACCACTGTGGGCCCCAAAAAATGTGGCTGACAGAGAATGTGGCTAAAGAAGAAGGTATCACAAATATAGACGCATTGGCCCGATCAGACCCTGTGCTTCTCAAATAAGTCACAGAGATCGGGACAAGCATTAAAACTGAGGCAAAGCTGGGGTGGAGGAATACTCAAGTATTGAGAGAATGGAGTGCATAGACGTGCCAGTATACACCTCCATACAATTTCCATAGAGGAAACTCAGAGGTTCCTACACTAGTCCCCAGCTCGTTCACTAGCCTCAGGACGGGAGCCAAGAGTGCAACTAATAAATCCTGCTCTTAATGTTGTTATGCGATATGGTGCATTATATCTGGCTCCTGATGAGGTCCACGAAACGCGTCGAGCCTTAGTACGCACACCATATTGTTAGGCAGGGTTTAATATTTATTAGTTGCACTCTTGGCTCCCATCCTGAGGCTAGTGAACGAGCTGGGGACTAGTGTAGGAACCTCTGAGTTTCCTCTATGGAAATTGTATGGAGGTGTATACTGGCACGTCTATGCACTCCATTCTCTCAATACTCGAGTATTCCTCCACCCCAGCTTTGCCTCAGTTTTAATGCTTGTCCCGATCTCTGTGACTTATTTGAGAAGCACAGGGTCTGATCGGGCCAATGCGTCTATATTTGTGATACCTTCTTCTTTAGCCATATTCTCTGTCAGCCACATTTTTTGGGGCCCACAGTGGTGTGTTTAATACACTATTGAGGTGAATATGGCAGTTTGTTGGCCGGTATCACATCTAATTATCTGTTCATCTGGAGATTACCCCCTTTTAATGTGATTATACCCAATAAAGTCTTTTTTGTTTTCAGTTTTAGCACCGCTTTAATTCTCTGTGATTCATATACAAATAGCGGAGCATATCTTTACTTATCTGCATTATCTGTGAGCCTGTTTTTACCCAGGGCATCTGCCCTTCGATCTCTGCAATATTTGACCATGTCTAGGCTATAAAAGATGCTCAGTAGACTGCTGGTAGGGACTGTTGTGGAGGTGCTCTGAACTCACATGCCTTTCTCAATCAGTGGTTAGGCTGACTGATTTTTGCTCACAATACAATAACTGCTGACATTATGTGACCAAATAAACAAAGTATGAACTCAGCCTTAAAGGTCAATGTTATCATCAGGTATAATGTACTTAATCGTGAAGTGATCAAAGATTCTACTATCCAGTGAAAGAGCCGTCTCATTTTGTGGAGGCTGGGAGTGAGTCATCCCCTGGAATAGCACAGGTGCTACCGACGCCAAGGATTGCAGGCCCTAGTTCCGTCCGTATTTCCGCCACCACCTACACTAGCGGCTGCAACCCCTCCTTCTCCTCCTCCTCCGCCTCCTCCTCCACTACCACTGCAGAATTGCCATCTTGCAGCACCAGTCAGACTTCAGTGAGTAACTGGAAGCAGTGTAGCACAACAGTCGGGAAGTGGCAACAGGCCGTGCTGAAGCTTATCTGCCTAAAATACACAGGATTTCAAGTATTTAGGATACAAAAACTTTATAAGGCACACGCAACACTGGTTATGTCACCTTGATTAGCGGCAGAAAAAATGACACCGGATGTCAGGTATATAGGATACAGAAATGTTATAATGCACACTCTGCGCAGGTGGTGTTTAGGTCAGGCAAACTTGCATTATTTTTGCCCCAAAAGAAAAAAAATATATATTGTAGCCAGATATAACAATAGTCCTTAAAAGGACTTTTGGGTCTTTTAAAGAGAGCAACTAGCCCTGCCTTGCCAAATCCTATCCCTACACTATCTGTCCCCCCTTGCGCAAACGTTATACAGCAGACACAGCGCAGGTAATGTCGCTTTGATTAGCTGCAGAAAAAATGGCACCGGATGTCATATATATAGGATACATAAATGTTAAAATGCACACGCTGCGCAGGTGGTGTTTAGGTCTGGGAACCTTGCACAATTTTTTACCCCCCCCCAAAAAAAAAATATATATATATATATATATATTTATTTATTTATATTGCAGCCAGATATAATAGCCCTTAATAGCCCTTAAAATGGCTACGGCATCACAGTGAATGCCCGTAGCTCCCTGCACGCTAACTGGCTAAGTAGCATGCAGGGAGGTGACTCGAGCATGGCACTCGTGCACACGCGGTGTTTGGCCGAACACCACAATGTGCCAAGCATAGCCATGCTCGAACGAATATAGTATTCGGCCAAGCATGCTTGCTCAACACTATAGATAACCTGCACTGTTAGCCACTGGGAAAGAACTGTCTCATGTTACACCATCTGCTGCTTCCACATAGATTGATATCTAATATATTTTGCTAACCACTAATACAAGTAGTAACCCAGTCACAGATTGTGGAGGGTGCCAGCAGTAAGCACAACATATTTGGCAATGGAATGCCATTAGTGATGAGCAAGCATGCTCGGCCGAACTCGCTGTTCGGAGGAGCGTGCCGGCGCTCGGGTACGCTCAGTGCTCGGCCGGACACCGTGTGTACTCGAGCGCCATGCTCAAGTCCCCTCCCCGCACGCTAATTAGTCAATTAGCATGCGGGGAGGGATGGCATTCAGTGTAATGCCAGTAGCCATGTTAGTTACTGGCATTACAGGAACACGTCATCGGGTGCTATATAGCACCCGGTGACATGTCACCCGGCCAGTGTTAGACAGGGAGAGCTGCTGCAAGCAGGGACAGATAGTGTAGGGAAAGAAGATCGCTAGGCAAGGATAGTTTTCCAGCCAAAAAGACCCAAAAGCCCTTTTAAGGGCTATTCAATATTGCTGCAATCTACATTTTTTTATTTTTTGGGGGTGTTATAAATAGTGCTAGGTGGCCTGCCATTAATGCCACCAGTGCAGATGCTGCATGCTGTCGGATACTCTCTGTATACTATATAGCTGACATCCTTTGCTATTATATCTGCTGTTAAGTCTGCAGTACCTGTTTTGAGTCTTGCTGTATAAATTTTGTGCAAGGAGTTACTTCTGTAGGGATGTGCCTGACACTACTAGTACGTGCACAGCTTGTGCATTATAGCCTCTCAGTTGTCTATATAGCTGACATCAGATGTCATTGTTTCTGTCGTTAATTTAGGCCGCAGTTCCTCATTTGCGTCTGCTGTACAACGTTTGCGCATTCTAAATATTTGACATTCTGTGAAATTTTTCTGATTATACACTTAATAAAAAACTGCACTACTGTACTTGTGACAAAGTTGTATATATACTATTTAATATGCGCAAGGCGAACAGTAAGGGACGGGGAAGTGGGTGTGCTGCTGATGGTGCAGGCAGAGGCCATGGCTCTGGTTGCGGTGAAACTGTGCCTGCTGGCAGAGCACAAGAAACGAAGTCATCCAAAACTTCTAGCTTCTTGTCCCAGTTTGCAGGGCGGCGCAAGACATAACTCCTGCAGGCACACCAGTGCGAGCAGGTAGTCGGTTGGATTGCAGGTGATAATGCTTCCAGTCGGTTAAGCACCACCCCCTCTTCCACAAAGTCCAGTCTCAGTAGCCAAAAGTCTGGGCAACCACATCCTCACCCTGATCCTCCTTCCTCCCACCATGCAGAGTCTGGGCAAAGAACTGATGCCACTTTCGGTTATTCCGAGGAGCTTTTTTCATCACCGTTCATTGATTTGGGCATGTCGCCAAGCCCGCTTGAAGTGGCACATGAGGAGATATTGTGCCCTGATTCCCAACCTATTGAGCAAACACAGTCTGAAGACGATAACGGTGGGGAACGACAAGGATTTTCTCCCGAGGTGAATGATGATGATGAGACACAATTGCCAATAAGTCAAAGGCAATTATTGTCTCAAGATGTTGAGGATGAGATGCAGTTAAGTCAGGTTCTTGTTCGTTCACCATGTCAGGAGGAGGACCAGAGTGAGGATGTGGAAGAGGAGGTGGTGGACGTTGAAATTGCTGACCTAACCTGGCAAGGTGGCAAGCCGAGCGAGGACAGCAGTACAGAGGGGGAGGGATCCGAAGTAGCGCAACAGGCTGGAAGAGGCAGTGGGGTGGCAAAAGGGAGAAGGCAGGCCACGCTAACTAGGCCCGCAACTGTTCCTTGGAGCACCCCCTTGCGGCAATTTCCCTTACCAAGGGGTAGGTGTTCCACAGTCTGGCAGTTTTTTGAGGAGAGTGCTGACGATAAACGGTTAGCAATTTGTAACCTGTACCGTACCAAGATGAGCAGGGGCATAAACACCAGCAACCTGACCACCACCAGCATGATCCGCCACATGAAAGCAAAGCACCCTAATAGGTGGGCTGAACACCAGGGTCCACAATCTGAGTCTGCAGGTAACACCACTGCCTCTTCTTCCCCTCTGTTATGTGCTGACCAAGACACAGACCCAGATGCCTCCCGCCCTGCACCTGGACCTTCGCAGGCACCAGCTGCGAGCACGTCCACTACAGTGTCCCAGCGCAGCGTTCAAATGTCCTTACCCCAGGCATTTGAACACAAGCGCAAATACCCTGCCACCCACCCACAGGTCATAGCACTAAACGCCCAACTTCAAAATTGCTGGTCCTGGAAATGTTGCCATTTAGGTCCACTTAACAACTGACACATGGACAAGTGCTTGTGGCCAAGGAGCCCTAAATTTCCCTGACTGCACACTGGGTGAACGTTGTGGAGGCTGGGAGCAAGTCGTCCCCTGGGATGGCACAGGTGCTACCCACTCCCAGGATTGCGGCCCTAGTTCCATCCGAATTTCCGCCACCACCTACAGTAGCGGCTGCAACCCCTCCTTCTCCCCCTCCGCCTCCTCCTCCACTTCCACTGCAGAATTGCCATCTTGCAGCACCAGTCAGACTTCAGTGAGTAACTGAAAGCAGTGTAGCGCAGCAGTCGGGAAGTGGCAACAGGCTGTGCTGAAACTTATCTGCTTAGGTGCCAAACAGCACACCGCCGCTGAGCTATGTCAGGGCATAAGGGACCAAGCTGAGCTGTGGCTCTCCCCACTCAACCTACAGCCAGGCGTGGTTATGTCTGATGACGGCCGCAACTTGTTGGCGGCTTTGGGGCTCGGCAACCTCCCACGCATACCATGCCTGGCCCATGTCTTCAACTTAGTGGTGCAGCGGTTTCTGAAAACCTACCCCCATTTGCCTCGGCTACTGGTGAAGGTGCGTCGCGTGTGTGCCCATTTTCGCAAGTCACCGACAGCTTCAGCCGGCCTGGAAACTCTGCAGCAGCGCTTGCGGTTGCCGGCTCACCGACTGCTGTGCGACCTGAGCACACGCTGGAATTACACCTTCGACATGTTGGGCAGACTTACGGTCGGCGCCTTTCTATTCAGCTTCCTCTCTTCCCAAGCGACGAGTGGGCATTGATGTCTGACCTCTGTGAGGTGTTACACAACTTTGATGAATCTACACAGATTGTGGGCAGCAATAATGCAATTATCAGCGTAACCATCCCACTTCTGTGTCTGCTAAAAACTCGCTGCTCACAATAAAGGCTGAGGCTGTGTGTGGAAAAGGTGGAAATGGGTGAAGACCCAACACAGGGTGATAGCCAGACCACCCTCGGTTTGTCTTCTCAGCGCAAATTGGAGGAGGAGGACTAGGAGGAGGACGAGGAGGAGCAGGAGACTGTTTCTACCGCTACACAGGGTAGCCATAGCACGTTTACACCATCTCTTCGGCATGGATGGGCTGAAGAGGAGGAAGAGGAGGAGGAGATTGAGGGTCATTCACCTGGTGAGGAGAGCGAAGCCTTGTCTGTTGGGACTCACACATGGTTGACTTTATGCTAGGCTGCCTTTCCCGTGGCCCTCGCATTATACGCATATTATGCAACACCGATTACTGGTTGTTCACCCTTCTTGACACCCGCTACAAAGAGAATTTCTCATCTCTAATTCCTGTGGCGGAGAGGACAACTAAAATGGTGCAATACCAGAAAGCCCTTGTAGAAAAACTGCTCCAAAAATTTCAAGCTGACAACACTGGCGGCAGAGTCCTAGTTCCTTGTCCACCTGAGGAGGGGAGACGAGGGGAACACACAGCAGTTCCAACAAAGGCAGGGCGACACTGAACCTCTTCATATCTTTGGCTAAACCACCACCAGTTTAGAGGTTTATTAAGACCAGCATCTAAAACATGGGTTTTAATGATTGTGTCCCTATGTTTTTAACTTATATGGAGTGAATAAGAATCTGTAATATGATTTTTGATAATGTTCAAACTTAGGTAATGAAAGGATCAGAGGAGCCAAAGTGCATTTTCTAAAAATTGTTTCCTTTATAGCTTTCACAATGTCCTTATTTCTTAAACTGTATATAATGGGGTTTATAAAAGGAGTGAACACAGTATAGAGCAGAGATAAGACTTTACTGATGGTCGATGATTGTCCTTTTGATGGAACAATATAAACACTGAACGTTGTCCAGTAAAATATGGAGACCACAATGAGGTGGGAGCTACAGGTGGAGAAGGCTTTCTGTCTGCTGATATTGGATGACATCATTAAGATGGTGGAAATAATCTTAACATATGACACTATTATTATTGTGAGTGGGATAACAAGAGCAGGAGGAGCTACCAAAAAAATTACTAATTCAACAAGGCGAGTACCTGAACAGGCAATATCTACCAATGGAAGAATATCACAGAAGAAATGGTCAATTGTATTTTTTCCACAGAACTTTAGCATTAATAATGAGGAGGTCTCAATGCCTACTAAGAAAAAAATTAACAATAAATAGAAAAAAACTAATTTCACACAATATTTAGTTGTCATGATGGAGGAATATCGGAGAGGATTACAGATGGCCACATATCTGTCATAAGACATCACTGTGAGAAGAAAATATTCACATCCTTCTGAGGCACAAAAGAATGAAAACTGAGTCATACACCCAACAAAAGTAATGGTCGCCCCATTATTCAGTAGGATGTGGAGCAGGTTGGGGACAATATCTGTGACCAAACTGATATCACTGATGGACAGTTGTGAGATGAAGAAGTACATTGGAGTGTGGAGGCTCTTGCTGGTGGACACCAGGATGATGATCAAGAGGTTTCCACATAGTGTCCCACAGTAAACCACCAGGAGAAGAGAGAACAGGAAAATTCTTAAATTTTGCCTGACTTGAAATCCCAGGAGGAGAAATTCTGTGACCACAGTGTGGTTGTTCTGTTTTAATAAAGAAAATGTTTTGAATATTTAGTGAACATCAAATGCAGTACTACTACTACTACTACTACTACTACTACTACTACTACTTATTATTATTACTACAATTTTCACTGTTTATATTAGACTAAGACTTACTGTAACCCCTTCCTACATTAAGACTTCCTTCCTGCATATTAACGGAATGGTATGTCCAGATTTACCGCAATTACACCCAAACTGTTAACCGTGGCTGTGACACTATAAAGTGTTACAGCTCTGGAGTCTTCACTCTCATGGTGAGCAGAGACACAGGAGAAGCCGGCAAGGGACCAGTTGGAGTGCTCACTTGCTGGCAATTGCTCTGATTGGTTAATCTGTACAGACTACCCAATCAGAGTGTAGTTGGCCTAATAGTGCCGGTTTCAGGCTCTGAGCTCCACATTTTGTGACTGTGAAGGTCAGAGCCTGAAAATATACCTTCTGATGCCTCCCTTGTTCCCCCTTTGTGCCTGATACCCCCTGTGCCCCTATTTGGCTTGCCTCAGTGCCCCTGTGTGCTGTGATCTTGCCCTCTGCAATGCACCTCTGTGTAAATATGTCGGCATCTGAGCAAGCAAGCTGCCACCATCAACAGAGGGCGTCACCTGTAACATAGAGCTGACATTCTTCTGCAACAGTCAAGATTGGTACTGGACCAGTCCCAGCCATTTAACCCCTCAAATGGTGCAGTCAGTAGTGACTGCTGGTGTAAGGGCCATCGGGCCACTGCGCCTCAATGGCAGCATCCCAATGGTTGCCACGGCACCTAGATGTCCTACAAAGGCTTACCATGTACCAAAGCCTAACAGGCCCTGCCAGAGGTAGGATCTCATCAGGCTTAGGAACGTATTTTGTTTCCATGTCAATTCTGTTTTTTTTTTTAAATTTATTTATTTATTTTTTTGCGGATAGGGGACCCATTCATTTCAATTGGTCTGCAAAAACTGTTAACAGCACACCGTGTGCTGTCCATATCCATATGTCCGTTCCGTAGCTCAGCAAAAAAGAATAGAACATGTCCTATTCTTGTCCTCCAAAAAAAAAACTGATGCACTACGAATGGATCTGTCTTTTGGAGCCCACAAAACACATACAATTGGGTCAATGTAGCCTTAGGACCATTGGATGCTTTCCTCATGAAAAAAGTTTTCTCACTGCTCCAGATCTAATTTGGAGCACTGCCTCATATTTGGTCCTGACAGGATTTGTATCTCCTTCTGGTCTGCAGGACTGTTTTATCTTGTCTGTAGATGTATATAAATGTTAGCAATGTAAAGTGCCCGGTTCTTATGAGCCTCATAAAGTCTTACATTTCATAGCATATTTCTCCTACAGGACTGTAGTGTGATTCTTGGCATCTGCAGCTATCAGAACTTAAAGGGGATATAGGATCTATATTTTTATAACAATTAAAGCCAGTCAAATGTAGTCTTTTCTCTGTTTTCATTTTTAAATTATTTTCTTATGTATAAGACTATGGGGCGTCCATCTTGTCTGAGCTGCTAACAGCATTTAGAGATTTGTTTACAACAGCCACATGGACTAGAGACAAAATAGACAAGAGATGTTCATTGCCATCTACGGGAAAGTGTTGTGGTCATGTTCTGTGACATGCACAGAAATCATTGGGCAGAGAGGGGGAGGAAGTAAGCTGTGAACATCACCTGTAACGAATTGAGGATCTCCTGTAATCTACATATAGTTATCTTTCATTGAAAACCTGCCTTTGATGATAAGGAGATGACTGCTGACAAGTCATTTCAACAGGAAGTCTCCACATGTTATTAGACTTAGTGGTCAGTCCAAAGACTGCCGGATTTAATGTAATTTTGATAGATAATGACAGAAAAGAACTCTAAAAATATTCCTAACATAACCACTTTTCATCATTTTTCTGATGACTCCTTCCCTTTACCTGGCAGGAGGGTTTAGGTTAGGTAAAGTAATGGTGTATTCAGATGGGGCAGATGTGTTGCCAAAAACCCACCCCATACATCATAGGTGTTTCTGCAGGATGTTCATGGGTTTCTGTAAGTTCCATTCAGATGAATGTAGGAATGTTGGAGATGTCCATAACACATCTCCAACCATCTGATATGTCCTGACTGGTGGAACGAGGGATTTCTGGGAGCAATGGAGGCCTGGAGTCCTGAATAGACAGCAAGTAAAAAACTAGAGGGGTTTGGGGAATTTCTAGAGTCAATTCCAGTACCATGAAGAAGATGTTGGGATGAATATCTGCCCAATATCCAGTCACAAGGTTTAATTCTGCACTGGAGTAACCTCCGCTTATATCAGTTATAGCACAAGACAAATGCGGGATTGGATTTTCATTCTAAACCATACTTGTGAGAATATCCTGCACTTGTCAAATAGAATAAATTCACTGCTAACATCGATTTTGCTGAATAGAAGATCTAGTCCATTTTCTTCAGGAAGATGATTTGATGTAGTAAGAATAGGAATTACATAAACACTCACCTCAGCTGTATCTCTATTATGTAGAATGTTCATATTTGTGACTATAGAAAATCAGTATGTGTAATCCTAAAGCATTCAGGCAAAAAACATTTAATCTACAATAAAAAGAAAAAGAAACCCCACACACAGTGGAGCAGGCAGGCAGTGAAATAGTCACATAACTGTACAAGGCTTCATAATATGACCATTTTATACCTTCACAGGTAGAAGGATCTATATTGGTAGATTCCAGAGAGGCTTCCAGGGTGTCTCCTGTGATCTGAATTAATTGAATTTAATTGACACTAAAATTAGTGTCTTCAGATCTGGTCTGGTTTTTATTTAGTTAGCAATTCATAAATACATATAAAAAACAACATCCCAAAAAATTGCAGAAAATTTTGTAATAGTGAATAGAGATGATAGAAGCGATTCTACACAAATTAACCCTTTCTACCCCTGGCCAGTTTTCATCTTCCTGCCCAGGCCCTTTTTTTTTGTAAATCTGACATGTATCACTTTATGTGGTAATAAGTTTGGGGCGTGTTTACTTTTCCAAAACATTCTGAGACTGTTCTCTCGTGACACATTGTACTTCATTATAGTGGTAAATTTGAGTTGATATATGCAGGGACCGGGCTACAGGGGTGCAATGTTCGAGTGTGGTAACCTGATGGGTGTAGTTGTTACTCACATTTTTGAAGCTCCCTGGGTAAGCATGCAGTAAGAAGAAGGAAGGCAACAGATTCCTTCCAGGCACACACTGGTTTTGGGGGATCTCCTGGCAGATGTTGGTTGAGGTGCCCTTCGTGGTATTGCTTTTAAGTTTCGGAAAGGCAGGGTCTCTGAGTTTTGTGGCGCCAGCACCCTTGGGTGCAAATGAGGTGGTAGAATAAAGAGGAGTCCATCTAAATGAATAACTGGAACATTTACTGTGAATCACTTGTCTTGAGGTAGATGTACAGGTTCAGTTATCATGGAGGTGTCCAGATACACTTCTGTTCTTATTTGTTCTGTAATCCCAGGTAACAGGTTCATTTGAGGTACTAACTGGCTTCAATATTCTGATGACACTCATACAGTATATGTCCCTTTCCTGGTATCAGAGTCCTTTATCTGTAGTTATTAGGTAAGTGCTCCACTTCCTACCAGCCAGGTACTGCATATAATACAATTGTGAGGAATATGAGGAAACACACTTTAATGTCCGCCCATTTGCTGTCAGCTGGCAGAGGACACAGGCTTCATAGGTGTGCCTGCTTCAAAGCCTCCCAGTTTTTACAATTTTCCAGCTCTATTAGCCTAGCTGGAAGCCAGCTCCACTGATAGGATGACCACCTGTTGGGGGGGCAGAGTTGCTCCTCCTAGAACAAAAGAACTCCCTAGACATCATGGAACCAGGAGTTCATAAGAAATTATGGAATGACCATACATCTCAGAAATACAAAATTTTCGTATTTGAAACCCTGGCACCGAGACGGACATTCTCCCGGCCTTCAATTTCTTATAGGACACAGGGAAGGGGGAATACAGAGAACTCCTAGTTTGGTCTCCAAATGCACCAGCAGTGCAATAGGATCCTTTGGTACCAGAAACATATCCCTATGACCTTCCAGTGAGGAGCTATGAGCCATAATGTGTTTTTGGATTTCTAGCTGCCAGTCCAAAGTCCAAAGAGAGTGGGATCCTCCCAGGGGGAGCTAGGGATGTGACCAACTAAGGGTTAACTGTCTGTGCAGGATGAAGGGAGGAGGCCATTGTCTTTTCTGATGGAGGTCACGCCATGTAATGTGTTTGGATGGACCTGGAAGTCCTGCTTATGTCACCGCCTCCCATGTGGCTATAAAATACAACCATAGAAGATTACAGCTTTACAGTTTTAAACCCATATCTAGTAACTGACATTTATCTGTTAACTTTGACTGTACCATCACCTGTATTTGCATATCAGATCATTGTATATATTCTCTGTGTTGTGTCTAGTGCGCCCTTAACCCTTTCGCTACCAGCACCGTACATGTATGGCACTGGAGCGATGTGGGAACATGACACCCGCCACATGTGTTTCAAACAACAGAGGCCTGCCGCTACTTACCGCCATCGGGGATCACTAACTAAAGGCATTAGATGCCATGATCACTTGAGATCACGGCATCTAATAGCGCTAAAACCTGGAAGCACGGCAGACTCTGATGCTGTTTTGGAGGTGTGTTTGGGGTCATTGTCCTGTTGATGTGTTAGTTCATAGTTTTGATGCCTTCAGTGTGAATCTACAATTTTCATAGTCATGAAAATACAGAAAACTCTTTAAAAGAGAAGGTGTGTCCAAACTTTTGATCTGTACTGTATCTCTCTCTCTCTCTCTCTCTCTCTCTCTCTATATATATATATATATATATATATATATATATATATATATATATATATATATATATTTATTTATTTATTTTTTTTAATTTTTTTTTTTAATTTATTATTATTTTTATTTTTTGTGGTGTGGTGATAACGACTTCTCACCAGGTTGTAGGGTTTCACCTAGAGAATTCCTCTCTGCATAGTGGTTTTGTCCATGTGTCTTTCTTCCAGACCAGCACACACACTGCTCCTGGCAAGCGTGCTCCTGGTCTTCTATGTGGCAGCCAACCCACATCCCAAAACAATACAGTGTTCTTATCATCATCATTTTCTTCTTCTCCTGCACACACTGCTCTTTCTCCTTTTCCTTTGTTCCATCTTCAGACATCTATAACGTTTGTTTAGTCACAAGAAACCTATTCTTGACCAGCAATTACAGCTAAAACAATCACCTGGATAAGTTTCCTTCAGTGCAGTTGCTGAAATACCACTTAATTGTGGTAATGGTGGCATAGATTTACTCTTTCATCAAAAATTCACTCTGCTGTATGATTGCATGACATTCATATTTCTGCCCAGCTGTCCATTTTTTCAAAACAATTGTTTAAAATTACAAATCACACTGCAGCAAGGTACAGTCATGAATAATTTGGTCATGCACTGGACTACCTCAACAGGGAGCATGTGTTGTTTCAAGGTCAGGCAGTAGAAGCTGCTGCTCAGTAGCTGTTAGGGATCTACAAGGAGGATAAGGAAAAGGATAGCCATTAGAGATGAGCAAGCACTAAAATGCTCGGGTGCTCGTTATTCGAGTCAAATTTTTCCCGATGCTCGGGTGCTCGTTTCGAATAACAAACCCCATTGAAGTCAATGGGAGACTCGAGCATTTTTTGCTGGGGACCAAGGCTCTGCCTAGGGAAGGCTGGGTGAAAACCTGGAAACCTCAGAAAATGATGGAAACACCTCGGAAATGGACAGGAAACAGCAGGGGCAGCATGCATGGATGCCTCTGAGGCTGCCTAATCCCACCATTACCAGATACCTAAGTTATTTAAATCTTTAGCTGCTTTCTCCCAGAGGAGATTTGAATTCTGGTGAAATCCAGGCTTTGTTCATTTTAATAAACGTCAGGCTGTCAGCGCTGTCAGTTGACAGGCATGTACGCTTATCGGTGATGACGCCACCAACTGCACTGAATACCCGCTCTGACAGCACGCTAGCGGCAGGGCAGGCCAGCACTTCCAAGGCGTACAGCGCCAGTTCAGGCCACGTGTCCAGCTTTGAAACCCAGTAGTTGTATGGAGCAGAGTGATCGCTACGGACGTTGGTATGGTCAGCTAGGTACTCCCTCACCATCTTTCTGTACAGCTCCCCCCTACTCTGCCTAGACTGGGGACAGATGACAGTGTTTTTCTGGGGTGACATAAAACTGGCAAAGGCCTTGGAGAGCGTTCCCCTGCCAGTGCTGGACAAGCTGCCTGCTCACCTCCTCTCCCCCGCTACTTGGCCCACAGAACCATGCCCTCTGCCGCTAGCGGCGTCAGATGGGAAGAATTGTTTCAGCTTGTGCACCAGGGCCTGTTGATACCTATTCACTCTCATACTCCTTTCCTCTGCAGGGATGAGAGTGGAAAGGTTCTGCTTGTACCGTGGGTCCAGGAGAGTGAACACCCAGTAATCGGTGTTTGAAAAAATGCTTCTAATGAGAGGGTCACGGGATAGGCAGCCTAACATGAAGTCTGCCATGTGCGCCAGAGTCCCAACACGCAAGAATTCCCTCTCCTCACTGGCCTGACTCTCCATTTCCTCCTCCTCCTCCAAGTCCTCCTCTTCAGCCCATACACACTCAAGAGTTAAGGACTGAGCACTGGTACCCTCTACTGTCTCACCGACATTCTCCTCCTCTTCTTCCTCATCCCCCTCCTCCGATACGCGCTGAGAAACAGACCGGAGGGTGCTCTGGCTATCAAGCGACGTATCTTCCTACACCGTCTCTTTTGACAAGCGCAAAGCATCCGACTTGATCATGAGCAGTGAGTTTTTCAACAGGCAAATCAGCGGGATGGTGAGGCTGATAAAGGCGTCATCGCCGCTAACCATCTGTGTTGACTCCTCAAAGTTGCTCAACACCTGGCAGATATCAGACATCCACGTCCACTCCTCATTGTAGACTTGAGGAATCTGACTGACCTGACTACCAGTTCTGCTGGAAGTTGACATCTGGCAGTCTACAATCGCTCTGCGCTGCTGGTAAACTCTGGATAACATGTTTAATGTCGAATTCCATCTCGTGGGCACGTCGCACAACAGTCGGTGAGCGGGCAGTTGTAGGCGGCGCTGCTCTGCCCTGAGAGTGGCAGCATCTGTGCTCGACTTGCGGAAATGCGCACAGATGCGGCGCACCTTGGTGAGCAAATCAGACAGATTGGGGTATGTCTTGAGGAACCACTGAACTATTAGATTGAACACGTGGGCCAGGCATGGCACATGTGTCAGTCTGCCAAGTTGCAGAGCCTCCACCAGGTTACGCCCGTTGTCACACACAACCATGCCTGGCTTGAGGTTCAGCAGTGCCAGCCACACTTCGGTTTGCACCGTGATGCCCTGTAACAGCTCTTGGGTGGTGTGCCTTTTGTCACCTAAGCTCAGCAGTTTGAGCACCGCCTGCTGGCGCTTACCCACGACACTGCTGATGCGCCTAGAGCTACCGACTGCAGGCGCCGTGCCCACGGATGGTAATTCGGTGGAGGAGGAGGAGGAGGGATCGGAGGAGGAGGCATAGTAAGTCTGAGAGACCGTGACCGAGGTAGGCCCCGCAATCCTCTATGTGGGCAGTACATGAGCGGCCCCAGGGTCAGTCTCGGTCCCAGCCTCCACCAAGTTAACCCAATGTGCCGACAGTGAGATATAGTGTCCCTGCCTGGCAGCACTAGTCCACGTGTCCGTGGTTACGTAAACCTTATCAGCAAAAGCGTTGGTCAGGGCACGGATGATGTTCTCTGACACGTGCTGGTGTAGGGGTGGGACGGCACATCGGGAAAAATAGTGGCGGCTGGGGACCGAATACCGAGGGGCAGCCACCGCCATGAGATTGCGAAAGGCCTCGGTCTCTACCAGCCTATAGGGCAGCATCTCCAAGCTCAGCAATTTGGAGATGTGGACGTTGAGGGCTTGGGTTTGTGGGTGGGTGGAACTGTATTTCCTCTTGCGCTCCAGCGTCTGCTGTAAAGACAGCTGAACGTTGCGCTGGGACACATTAGTGGACACTGTGGAGGATCGTGGAGGCGAAGGTGTGGTTTTCCGGTGGGAGGCGCTCGTGCCGGGGTCCTGGGCAGGGGGTTGACTAGCAGAGGCAGCGAGTGACACAGGGTAAGGAGCAGTGGTGTGACCCGCAGGAGGTGGTGACCGGCCTTGGTTCCATTGAGTGGGGTGTTTAGCACTCATATGCCTGCGCATGCTGGTGGTGGTTAGGCTAGTAGTGGTGGCACCCGTGCTGATCCTGGTGTGGCACAGGTTGCACACCACAGTCCGTCTGTCATCCTCACTTTCTTTAAAGAATCTCCAGGCTTGCGAACAGCTAGGCCTCGCCACGGGAGCTTCACTACGTGAAACAGTTGCTGCTGATGCACCAGCTCTGGCCCTGCTTCTCCCTCTGGCCACACCACTGCCTCTTCCAACCTGTTCTGGTGCAGCACTCGCCTCCGCCTCAGAAGCACTGTCTTCACTCGGCTTATCTACCCAGCTTGGGTCAGTCACCTCGTCATCCTCCGATTCTTCAGTCTGCTCACCCCTCGGACTTCCTGCCCTGACAGCAACTTCACCACTGTCTGACAACCGTGTCTCCTCATCGTCCGACACCTCTTTACAAACTTCTTCCACTAACTCAACATTGTCGTCATCATCATCATCACCCACAGACTGCGACA
Organism: Rhinella marina; assembly: GCA_900303285.1. Classification (NCBI taxonomy): domain Eukaryota; kingdom Metazoa; phylum Chordata; class Amphibia; order Anura; family Bufonidae; genus Rhinella; species Rhinella marina. The sequence continues at coordinate 38,291 of ONZH01024647.1, forward strand.
GTTGGAAAACTTGGGCATCTGGAACGAGGTCAGCAGCAACCTGAGAAGTGGTTTGTGACTCTGGGAAGGGTCCAGAAAACAGTTCCTGAGAGTATGCCGAATCGCATTCCAAATTTTCCTGCGAGGAGGCAGACTGGGGGGAAGGAGGTTGAGGTGGAGGAGCCAGAGGAGTGCTCCCTTGGGTAACATGGGTGGACTGCGTGGAAGACTGACTGGTGGACAAATTACTTGAAGCATTGTCCACAATCCACGACATCAGCTGTTCGCACTGTTGTGGTTTCAACAGTCCTCTACCACGTGTCCCTGTAAGTTGAGACATGAAGCTAGGGTGTGTAGCTCTGCGGCGTTCCCCTGCTCCCTCATCAGCAGGTACTGTCTCACCCTGCCCAGGACCACGGCCTCTGCCCCCTGCAGTAATTGAATGCCCACTCCCACGCCCACGCCCTCGTCCTCGACCTTTAGCCCTGGGGTTCAACATTTTCTGTATATAAGTGTATTATATAAAAAATAAAAAATAAATGGGCCTGCTGTACTGAAACCCACAAACTTGTTTAGTCTGGTTGAATTAAGTGACGTACAGAAAGTGTCACCTGGACAGAAAATACGGATTGTAGTGAGTGGACAGCTGAACTGTGACACACAGAATGGTTCCACGCATCTGTGTGAAATGGATTTGCATCACTGAGCTAAAACAACAAAAAAACTTTTTTTTATAGATTTTTTTTTATATATTTTTTTTTAGTTTTGTTTTTTTTTGGAACGTGAAGTTCAGAAACTATCGTAGACCTCATTCACACCCTGCTGACGGTGGCTATTTTGACTGCGACCCAGACAAATGTCGCACAGAGATTTTTGTGATCAAGCTATATACGTGAGAGCAAAAGACCCGGTTGGATTCAGTGACGTACAGAAAGTGTCACCTGGACAGAAAATACGGATTGTAGTGAGTGTACTGAACTGTGACACACAGAATGGTTCCACACTGTTGTGTGAAATGGATTTGTATCACTGAGCTAAAACAACAAAAAAACTATGTTTTTGTATATATATTTTTTTATATATATTTTTTTTAGTTTTGTTTTTTTTGGAACGTGACGTGCAGAAACTATCGTAGACCTAACTCACACCATGCTGACGGTGGCTATTTTGACTGCGACCCAGACAAATGTCGCACAGAGATTTTTGTGATCAAGCTATATACGTGAGAGCTAAAGACCCGGTTGGATTCAGTGATGTACAGACAGTGTCACCTGGACAGAAAATACGGATTGTAGTGAGTGTACTGAACTGTGACACACAGAATGGTTCCACACTGCTGTGTGCAATGGATTTGTATCACTGAGATATAACAATAAAAAAAAAACAGGGTTAGATATGGCGATAGCTGCACTACTAGTGCCAGCCAGCCAAGCCAGGAGACAAAAAAAAAAAATTCTTGCAGCCCTTAGAAGGGCTGTTGGGTTCTTTGTGGGTGATTCCTGCCTAACAGAGAACTAAATGCAGGCCCTAACACTGTCCCTGAAAGGCAGCAGCTCTATCCCTAACGACATCCAGACAGCATCTGAGCCGAGCACCGCGGCCAGTCACTAGTATATTCCAGGGTCACCTGATCAGGCCAGCCAACCCCTGCTATCAACATGTAAGGGCCCCACGTGATGCTGGGTGTACCGCAGAGTCTCCTGGCTTGTGATTGGCTGAGTTTATAGGCGCCAAAAAAGCACGATGCGGAAGTTGCCATTTCCTCGAGCATGTCGAGATACTCGTCCGAGCTGCGAGTACTTACGAGTACCCTAATACTCGAACAAGCACCAAGCTCAGACGAGTATGCTCGCTCATCTCTAATAGCCATGCTTTTACACTAGAGATGAGTATATCAAATTTTTGGTCCAGTTTGCAGATTTTTATTTTTATTTTTAAAGTTCAGTTCAGACCCAAATTTGTTCAGGACAAACCGAAGTTGCTCCAATTGCCCTGAAAGTTGGTTTATAACCCTCTCTAGCCTCCTAGTATTATTTTTTTTTACAAAAACTTGCTATTTATTTTCTTTTTTTTTCTTTTTTTCTTTTTGTTATGATTTTTTTCACCATGCCATCTGTGGCGCTGAAAACCCTCTTCAATATGAGACTGGAAGCTAGGCAAGAAAGAAGAAAGAGAATGTGCTGTGCCAGTTCAGGAAGGTGTCCAGACTGGCCATAGTTTAGGTAAGCCTGAAGCTGTGTACTGAGGCAGGGGCTGTCAGATTGCTAACTGGCCTCATCCTAGCGTGGCATGTGGAAAATGCTCCATCAGGAGGAGACTGAAATTACTGCTGCTGCTGCTACTGGTGCAGCTTCTGCTGCTCATGATGGTGAGTACGTGGCCTCTGCTCTTTATTGCTGCCGCCATCACCTTCCTTCTCTGATGCTACCTCCACCTCAGCACCCTAATCTGGCTCCCAGGTCCTGTCCAGCGTACAATCCTTATCGGAGTCCTCACCATTCCTTCTGATTCTATCAGACTGTGGGACATCATGGTAGATTCCTTGGCCCCTTCCCCCTGATCTACCCCAACATGCTACTTCTTAGGAAAAAGGAAAATGCCCCTCTATGAAGGGGCAGTGACGACTGCAAGGCCTCCACTGAAAATAAAGACTTATTTGGGACTGCAAGGTAGAGGAGCAGGAGTACAAGTCACTTCTAGTACACATAACAGTGTGAGACTCTGAAGTCACCTCCACATCATCCTGCTGCGAGGAGGAGTGAGCCATCCAATCCACAATCTCATCCTTTTTCTCCTCAACTACCGAATATTGTGCCTTTTTGAAGACATTAGGGGCAACTACGGCCTACTAATAGTACTTGTGGTCAGATAATTGGTGCTGCTACTACCCGCATTCTGGTTCTTTGTCTTTTGTTTGGAAACTTTCTGTAATCTTGACGTTTTTGGGCCTCTTTGAAAATGTTCACTACTCTGTCTACTGGTATAGTAACATGCATATATACTGCTAGTATATAATCAGCAACCCCAATAATATTTTTTAAAAAATGATTGGAACTGTATTTGGGAACACAGAAATAAAGGGAAACTGATTCAGGTCTAAATTCATTATCCTTCACAGATACTTTTGAGTGCTGGCCTGTTTATTGGTGTTGATCACGTATATGCTGTTTTAATTGAATTGAATAATTCGCAAAAAAGTAAAATTTCAGGAAGAATTTGATTCGCCAAGAGGATGAATTTCCTAGTGCTGTGAATCAATTTTCCCTTAAATGGTGGTAAAAACAAACAAACAAAAAAAAAACAACTCATCCATTTGCATGCAAATAAGCTATCATTATGTAACCATGCTGGCTGGTGTGATGATTTTATCACATCACCACACAATAATTTTCACAGTGGCTTCAATCAAGATGGCCATGGCAGCCGCTATGCGAGCAAATGGATAAGGTAAGTATTTTTTGTTTTTAATTTTTTTACCAGATTAACCCCTGAAAGCCCTGAATGTTAATCTCAGAAGACGCAATAAACGTGGCACCTGAGGGGCTCAATGACAGGGTGTCATCACTGTTAACTATCATTACGCCCAGTACATACAAAGAAGTGTGCTTTATAATGAAGTGATTCATCACAAACTGAAAATTCAGCGAAGCAGCTGAATTGAATCTTCAATAACTTTGCTCATCTCAATAAATGAATGTTAACGGATAATTAAGAGTCAGGTGTCACTCTCAATTTCACATTAACACTCACAGGTAGATTGCTGTCATACCCCCAAAAAATATATAATTGCAACCACATGAAAACAAACACTTGAGGCATGACCTTTAATATCACGTTAACACTCTGGCTACCCTAGCTTGTCTATTGAGGTACTCATCACCTACAGTATGTGTTGGTTTAATCAAATTGAAATGGAACCCCCCAAAAATTAAATTCCAACCGTGTGGAAATGGAATTCACAGAAACAATTGATTGAGGCTTGATGCTTGTATTCACATTTACGCTCACAGGTAAATAGTTGGTCTGCCCTATATATTGCTGCAGTATTCATGTAAATATGCTGATTTAATTAAATTTAACAATTAGGGATGAGTGACACGAGCTTCGGATCCTAGATCACTTCACTCAAAACTTCGGTTAAATGCTGTATGGAGACAGCATATAGTATATGCAGGTTAAATTAAATTGAAATATCCCCCTAAAAATTAAATTCCAACTATGTGAAAATGAAATTAATAGAAATCAGTAATTGAGGCTTGGTGCTGAATTTCATGTTAACACTCACATATAGATTTCTGCCCTATCCTTTATATTGCTGTTGTAATCATGTATATATGCTGGCTTAATTAAATTGAACAAGTCCCAAACAAATATAACATTTCAACCATGTGGAAACAGAATATATGGAAACAGAAGATTGAGGCCTAAGCCTTAATATTAAGTTAACATTCACAAATAAATTGTTACCTTGTTATGTATTGGTGTACTGATCACTTATATGCTGGTTTCCTTAAATTCGATAACTTCCTCCAACCAAAAAATTAAAAAAAATTTAAAAAAATGGAACTGAACTTTGTGCATTAGAGATGAGCGAGCATGCTCGTCTGAGCTTGGTGCTCGTTCGAGTATTATGGTACTCGTAAGTGCTCGCTGCTCGGACGAGTATCTCGCCATGCTCGAGGAAATGGCATCTCCCGCATTTTGAATTTTTGGCGCGTATAAACTCAGCCAATCACAAGCCAGGAGACTCTGCGGGGTTGGCTGGCCTAATCAGGTGACCCTGGAATATACTAGTGACTGCCCGCGGTGCTCGGCTCAGATGCTGTTTGGATGTCGTTAGGGACAGAGCTGCTGCATTTCAGGGAGAGTGTTAGAGCCTGGATTTAGTTCTCTGTTAGGCAGGAGTGATCTTAAAAGAACCCAACATCCCTTCTAAGGGCTACAAGACATTTTTTTTTGTCTCCTGGCTGGGCTGGCTGGCATTAGTAGTGCAGCTATCGCCATATATAACCCTTTTTATTATTGCTTTATCTCAGTGATACAAATCCATTTCATACAGCAGTGTGGAACCATTCTGTGTGTCACAGTTCAGCTGTCCAGTCACCACAAACCACAATCCATATTTTCTGTCCAGGTGACACATTCTGTACGTCACTTAATTAAAAAAGGTCTTTTGCTTTCACTGATACAGCTACATTACAAAAATGTCTGTGCAACATTTATCTAGGTTGCAATTAAGCAGACCAAGTCTGCCTAATCTAATAGTTTCAGTGTAATTGCTCCAAACTGCACGGTACGTAATAACATACGTAATTTAGCTCTAACTTATCCACCAATATATTTTCTTGTTCAGATTGAACAAGTTTGTGGGTTTCAGTACAGCAGACCCATTTATTTTATTTACACTTATATACAGAAAATGTTGAACCCCAGGGCTAAGGGTCGAGGACGAGGGTTTGGGAGTGGGCATTCAATTACTGCAGGGGGCAGAGGCCATGGTCCTGGGCAGGGTGAGACAGTAACTGCTGATGAGGGAGCAGGGGAACGCCGCAGAGCTACACTCCCTAGCTTCATGTCTCAACTTACAGGGACACGTGGTAGAGGACTGTTGAAACCACAACAGTGCAAAAAGCTGATGTCGTGGATTGCGGACAATGCTTCAAGTAATTTGTCCACCAGTCAGTCTTCCACGCAGTCCACCCACGTTACCCAAGGGAGCACTCCTCTGGCTCCTCCACCTCAACCTCCTTCCCCCCAGTCTGCCCCCTCCCAGGAAAATTTGGAATGTGATCCGGCATACTCTCAGGAACTGTTTTCTGGACCCTTCCCAGAGTCACAAACCACTTCTTAGGTTGCTGCTGACCTCTTTCCTGATGCCCAAGTTTTCCAACTGTTGCAGTCTGTGGGTGATGATGATGATGACATTGTTGATTTAGTGGAAGAAGTGTGTAAAGAGGTGTCGGACGATGAGGAGACACGGTTGTCAGACAGTGGTGAAGTTGTTGTCAGGGCAGGAAGTCCGAGGGGGGAGCAGACTGAGGAATCGGAGGATGATGAGGTGACTGACCCAAGCTGGGTTGATAAGCCGAGTGAAGACAGTGCTTCTGAGGCGGAGGCGAGTGCTGCACCAGAACAGATTGGAAGAGGCAGTGGTGTGGCCAGAGGGAGAAGCAGGGCCAGAGCTGGTGCATCAGCAGCAACTGTTTCACGTAGTGAAGTTCCCGTGGCGAGGCCTAGATGTTCGCAAGTCTGGAGGTTCTTTAAAGAAAGTGAGGATGACCGACGGACTGTGGTGTGCAACCTGTGCCACACCAGGATCAGCACGGGTGCCACCACTACTAGCCTAACCACCACCAGCATGCGCAGGCATATGAGTGCTAAACACCCCACTCAATGGAACCAAGGCCGTTCACCTCCTGCGGGTCACACCACTGCTTCTTACCCTGTTTCACTCGCTGCCTCTGCTAGTCAACCCCCTGCCCAGGACCCTGGCATGAGCGCCTCCCGCTGGAAAACCACACTTTCGCCTCCACGATCCTCCACAGCGTCCACCAATGTGTCCCAGCGCAGCGTTCAGCTGTCTTTACAGCAGACGCTGGAGCGAAAGAGGAAATACAGTTCCACCCACCCACATGCTCAAGCCCTCAACGTCCACATCTCTAAATTGCTGAGCCTGGAGATGCTGCCCTATAGGCTGGTAGAGACCGAGGCCTATCGCAATCTCATGGTGGTGGCTGCCCCTCGGTATTCGGTCCCCAGCCGCCACTATTTTTCCCGATGTGCCGTCCCAGCCCTACATCAGCACGTGTCACAGAACATCATCCGTGCCCTGACCAATGCTGTTTCTAAGAAGGTCCACCTAACCACGGACACGTGGACAAGTGCTCCCGGGCAGGGACACTATATATCACTGACGGCACATTGGGTTAACTTGGTGGAGGCTGGGACTGAGACTGACCCTGGGGCCGCTCATGTACTGCCCACACCGAGGATTGCGGGGCTTACCTCGGTCAATGTCTCTCAGGCGTACTATGCCTCCTCCTCCGACCCCTTCTCCTCCTCCACCTCCTCCTCCGAATTACCATCCGTGGTCACGGCGCCTTCAGTTGGTAGTTCTAGGCGCAGCAGCAGTGCCATGGGTAAGCGCCAGCAGGCGGTGCTCAAACTGCTGAGCTTAGGTGACAAAAGGCACACTGCCCAAGCGCTGTTACAGGGCATCACGTAGCAGACCGATGTGTGGCTGGCACCGCTGAACCTCAAGCCAGGCATGGTTGTGTGTGACAACGGGTGTAACCTGGTGGCGGCTCTGCAACTTGGCAGACTGACACATGTGCCATGCCTGGCCCACGTGTTCAATTTAATAGTTCAGCGGTTCCTCAAGACCCCAATCCCCCAATCTGTCTGATTTGCTCACCAAGGTGCGCCGAATCTGTGCACATTTCCGCAAGTCGACCACAGATGCTGCCACTCTCAGGGCAGCACAGCGCCGCCTACAACTGCCCGCTCACCGACTGTTGTGCGACGTGCCCACGAGATGGAATTCGACATTAAACATGTTATCCAGAGTTTAGCAGCAGCGCAGAGCGATTGTAGACTGCCAGATGTCATCTTCCACCAGAACTGGTAGTCAGGTCTCTCAGATTCCTCAAGTCTACAATGAGGAGCGGACGTGGATGTCTGATATCTGCCAGGTGTTGAGCAACTTTGAGGAGTCAACACAGATGGTCAGCGGCGATGCCGCCATTATCAGCCTCACCATCCCGCTGCTTTGCCTTTTGAAAAACTCACTGCTCAGCATGAAGTCGGATGCTTTGCGCTTGTCACAAGAGACGGTGGAGGAAGATACGTCGCTTGATAGCCAGAGCACCCTCCGGTCTGTTTCTCAGCTCGTATCGGAGGAGGGGGATGAGGATGAGGAGAAAGAGGAGGAGAATGTCGGCGAGACAGAAGAGGGCACCAGTGCTCAGTCCTTAACTCTTGAGCATGTATGGGCTGAAGAGGAGGACTTGGAGGAGGAGGAAGAAATGGAGAGTCAGGCCAGTGAGGAGAGGGAATTCTTGCGTGTTGGGATTCTGGAGCACATAGCAGACTTCATGTTAGTCTGCCTATCCCGTGACCCTCGCGTTAGAAGCATTTTTTTCAAACACTGATTACTGGGTGTTCTCTCTCCTGGACCCACGGTACAAGCAGAACCTTTCCACTCTCATCCCTGTAGAGGAAAGAAGTATGATAGTGAATAGATATCAACAGGCCCTGGTGCACAAGCTGAAACAATCCTTCCCATCTGACGCCGCTAGCGGCAGAGGGCATGGTTCTGTGGGCCAAGTAGCGGGGGAGAGGAGCCGAGCAGACAGCTTGTCCAACACTGACAGGGGAACGCTCTCCAAGGCCTTTGCCAGTTTTATGTCACCCCAGCAAGACACTGTCACCTGTCCCCAGTCTAGGCAGAGTACGGGGGAGCTTTACAGAAAGATGGTGAGGGCGTACCTAGCTGACCATACCAACGTCCGGATCGATCAATCTGCTCCATACAACTACTGGGTTTCAAAGCTGGACACGTGGCCTGAACTGGCGCTGTACGCCTTGGAGGTGCTGGCCTGCCCTGCTGCTAGTGTGTTGTCAGAGCGGGTATTCAGTGCAGCTGGTGGCGTCATCATCGATAAGCGTACACGCCTGTCAACTGACAGCGCTGACAGGCTGACGCTTATTAAAATGAGCAAAGCCTGGATTTCTCCGGAATTCAAATCTCCTCCGGGGGAAAGCAGCTAAAGTTTAACATTACTTATGTATCCGATTCCTCTTCTCTACTCCTCCTACTCCTCCTCCTCCTTGTGGTCTTTGCCTAACGCTGACCCAAAAAATGCAATTTTTTAGAGGTCCAACTGGCACTCGTTTACCACAATTTTTCCGGAGGTCCACCTACAGGCCCTCTCTGTAAACAATTTTTCCGGAGTTCCACCTACAGGCCCTCTCTCCAAACAATTTTTCTGGAGGTCCACCTACAGGCGCTCTCTGTAAACAAATTTTCTGGAGGTCCACCTACAGGCCCTCTATCCAAACAATTTTTCCGGAGGTCCACTTACAGGCCCTCTCTCTAAACAAATTTTCTTTGCACCTAGTTGGGTGCTTCCCTAACATGTGATGGGCATGTGCCTCGCCTTTCTTGGTCTGGGTGAGCACAATTGCCATGAGGGTAACCACCAGGCTGTTGCAGGAGAATTTGGGGTAATGGTGGGATTAGGCAGCCTCAGAGGCATCCATGCATGCTGCCCTTGCTGTTTCCTGTCCATTTCCGTGGTGTTTCCATCATTTTCTGATTTTTCCAGGTTTTCACCCAGCCTTCCCTAGGCAGAGCCTTGGTCCCTTGCAAAAATGCTCGAGTCTTCCATTGACTTCAATGGGGATCGTTACTCGAAACGAGCATCCAAGCATCGGGAAAAGTTCAACTCGATTAACGAGCACCTGAGCATTTTAGTGCTCGCTCATCTCTAGTGTGCATGTGGATAATAAACTGATTTAGCCCTAATAGTTCATTATCAATCACTGATGTATATGGTTTTTCAAGCTAATTTTGAAAACATATAAATTAAATGTTAGATGACCTGACACACAGTTCTTGCTAGTCATTCTAGATTGATGATAGAAAAAAAATGTCTGTGAAAATGGGAGAAAAAAATAAGTATTTCTGTATAGGTAACTGCTTTTGAGGTTAGAAGCAACTGCAGTTCTGCTAGGGTGTACAGCTGCCACAGCTCCTCACTCCTTCCTCGCTGGCTCACAGCTTCCCTGCTTGTCCCTATTCTACACACACAATTCCTCATTTTTGTTATTTTATCCTTTCCCTTCACTATCTCTTGCAGTAGAATACAAGATTGATTGATTTCTGACTGAAAACAATCAGGTTTGTCTGCACTATGAAAAACAGCAAAGTTCGGACTAAACTTGATTTGGCCTAAACTGGTTTGCTCATTGTTATTTTAGACCCTTGCTATCAAAGCAAAATGGGGAATGTTTTCCTCCCTCCAAAAGGGAGGGTAAATTACTTTATTAACAGTGAGTATGCAGCTTGCCACAACTTTCAGCAAACAGACATCTATCTCTCCAGTGTGTCTGAAAGGGAGGTCCTCTTCACCTCCTGTAGAGTCACCTATCTTGTGCCCTCTTCACTGCCACAAGCATCAGAATCTGCAGCAGCCAGTTCAGTCTCTTTAATATGTTGGAACAGTTTTTTGAGGAGAAAAAAACACTAGTGTGAAAATAGCCTAAAACACCATTTTAATGTTTCAGAAATGATTTTAAGGTATAAAAATGTAATAAATGTAAAAAAGAGACATATTAGGTATCACTGCATCCTTAACACCCTGCCCTATAAAAATATCACATGATCTAACCCCTGAGGTCAATGCAATAAAAAAATAAATAAATAAAAACTGTGCCAAAACAACCAATTACCCCATAAAGTGAAATATTGAATTAGCAAAAAATCATATGTACCCACATAAAGTCAACCTTTCCTAAAAAAAAAAAATCTACATTTTTGATATTGTCGAGTCCATAACAACTTGCTCTATAAAAATAGCACATGATCTAACCTGTCAGATGAACATTGTAAAAGACAAAAATAAAAAAATAAAAACTGCGCCCGAATAGCTTGCCTCACGTAATATAGAACAAACAGAAATTGTATGTACCCCAAATACCAAAAAATACCAATACCAATACCAGTCACTTTTTGGGAGTTTCTACTGTAGGGTGCATCAGATGAGCTTCAAATGAGACATGATGTCTAAAGACCAGTCCAGCAAAATCTACCTTCTAAAAACCATATGGTGCTCCTTTTCTTCTGCACCCTGCTGTGCGCCCATACAGTAGTTTACGACCACATGTGGGGTGTTTCTGTAAACTGCAGAATCAGGGTAATAAATATTGAGTTTTCTTTGGCTGTTACCCCTTGCTGTGTAACAGGAAATATTGAATTAAAATGGAAAATCTTCCAAAAAAGTGATATTTTAAAAAATTATCTCCTTGTTCCTTTAATTCTTGTGGAACACCTAAAGGTTTAACAAAGTTTGCAAAGTCAAATAACTTGAGGGGAGTAATTTCTAAAATGGGGTCATTTATGGGTGGTTTCTACTATGTAAGTCCCAAAAAGTAACTTCATAACTGAACTAGTCCTTAAAAAGTGGGGTTTGCTTCCAATAAAAAAAGAGAAATTACAATTTTGAAAATTACTAAATTTTCAAAGTTTTCTGTAAATGTTGGATGTTTTTTTAAATAAATAAAGGTAGCTTATATCAACTCATATTTACCACTAATGGGAAGTACGTACAATATATCACAAGAAAACAGTCTCAGAATGGCTTATATAAGTAAAACCAAATAAAGGGACACATGTCCGATTTGCAATAATCACAAAGTTGTAAAATGGCCTGGATACTAAGGGGTTAAACTTTTAAGTCCTAAGAGACTAGAGGGTGTTTTATAGCAACTTTGGACCAACTTTGTTTCAGGTAGGTATTTTGAAACGGAATTAAACTTAAAAAAAAAAAAAAAAAAAAAACATACCTGAAATGAACTGAATCTCAAACGGTTTGCTCACTTCTAATTTAGATGTTCCTGCCAGGACTTGAAATATTGTGCCATGGCCGTAGCGTGTTTACTTAGCTTGGGCTCTCTTTGAAAACCTGCATGATATTTGTAAATATTGAGGGATGGTATTAATAGGGGAATTATCACCATCACTGTCCTTCAGACTCTTCCCGCAAAAAAAGAAGGAGACCTTTATTTAGATGACAAGCTTTATTTATCATCATCATCTTGGCTAGTTCTAATAATTTCTTGTTGAGTTTATTAATTTCTCTCTTGACAGTGAGTGATTTTCAGGAACTTACAGAGTCCTTGTATCATTTCACCATTGTGGGATCTTGAGAAAATGTGGAATGTGTGAAATTCTTACAATTCAGAGGTAATGTTACTTAGTAGAGATGAGCGAGTAGTGAAATATTCGAAAGTTCGAAATTCGATTCGAATAGACCGCGAAATTCGACTATTCGACCGAATATCGAATCCCATTAAAGTCTATGGGGAAAAAATGCTCGCCACTTGGAAATCTCAATTCGACCACTTGGAGGTCACCAAGTCCACCCTGAAACCTCAGAAAAGGATGCCAACACTGCTGGAATGCAACTGGGACAGCAGGGGAAGCATGTCTGGGTGCATATAACGCGCCCAAGTCGCACTATTACGCCACTATCACAGCCTCTCAACAATACACTCCAAAGACAATGTAACCTCTCTGTAAAGTGAGACCATACAAGGAAACCTTCTTTCCTCTACATTGCCATGGACCCCAAGCCAAACTAGACAAAAAAGAAGATGAAATTCTGCACCCCTTAAAATCACGTTGCCTATGACAACCACAGATGGCATAGGCAAGGGGGAAAGCAAATAGACCCCACCCCTAATTGTCATTGTGTGTGTGTGTGAGATGTGGTCAGACATGTCTTCTTTAAAATGTAAAAACAACTCAAACACATGCAGAAGCCTTAAAATGCCCAAATTGTTGGCGCTAGAGATATCAGTGACCCGACCTGGCCCAGTGTCATGTCTAGCAGGTAAAGCAGTGGGGATGTGGAGGGATGCGTAGGACCGCAAAAGGCAGGAAGAGGCCGTGGGCTGGCCAGAGGCTCATGGAAAATTTTGTGGAGGCCCAAGAGGTGAGACGTCTTAAAAATTGTGTGGAGGCTAAAGAGGTGAGACTTCTTAAAAATTATGTGGAGGCCCAAGAGCTGAGACCTCTTAAAAATTATGTGGAGGCCCAAGAGGTGAGACCTCTTAAACATTATGTGGAGGCCCAAGAGGTGAGACCTCTTAAAGATTTTGTGGAGGCCCAAGAGGTGAGACCTCTTAAAGATTTTGTGCAGGCCCAAGAGGTGAGACCTCTTAAAGATTTTGTGGAGGCCCAAGAGGTGAGACCTCTTAAAGATTTTGTGGAGGCCCAAGAGGTGAGACCTCTTAAAGATTTTGTGGAGGCCCAAGAGGTGAGACCTCTTTTAAAATTATGTGGAGGCCCAAGAGGTGAGACCTCTTAAACATTATGTGGAGGCCCAAGAGGTGAGACCTCTTAAAGATTTTGTGGAGGCCCAAGAGGTGAGACCTCTTAAAGATTTTGTGCAGGCCCAAGCCAAGATTGTGGGCAAGACCTCTTAAAGATTTTGTGGAGGCCCAAGAGGTGAGACCTCTTAAAGATTTTGTGGAGGCCCAAGAGGTGAGACCTCTTAAAGATTTTGTGGAGGCCCAAGAGGTGAGACCTCTTAAAGATTTTGTGGCAGGCCCAAGAGGTGAACCTCTTAAAGATTTTGTGGAGGCCCAAGAGGTGAGACCTCTTAAAGATTTTGTGGAGGCCCAAGAGGTGAGACCTCTTAAAGATTTTGTGCAGGCCCAAGAGGTGAGACCTCTTAAAGATTTTGTGGAGGCCCAAGAGGTGAGACCTCTTAAAGATTTTGTGGAGGCCCAAGAGGTGAGACCTCTTAAAAATTTTGTGCAGGCCCAAGAGGTGAGACCTCTTAAACAGTTTTGTGCAGGCCAAGAGGTGAGACCTCTTAAAAATTATGTGGAGGCCCAAGAGGTGAGACCTGTTAAAAATTATGTGGAGGCCCAAGAGGTGAGACCTGTTAAAAATTATGTGGAGGCCCAAGAGGTGACACCTCTTAACATTTTGTGGAGGCCCAAGAGGTGAGACCTCTTAAAAATTATGTGGAGGCCCAAGAGGTGAGACCTCTTAAAGATTTTGTGGAGGCCCAAGAGGTGAGACCTCTTAAACATTTTGTGCAGGCCCAAGAGGTGAGACCTCTTAAACAGTTTTGTGCAGGCCAAGAGGTGAGACCTCTTAAAAATTATGTGGAGGCCCAAGAGGTGAGACCTGTTAAAAATTATGTGGAGGCCCAAGAGGTGAGACCTGTTAAAAATTATGTGGAGGCCCAAGAGGTGAGACCTCTTAAAAATTATGTGGAGGCCCAAGAGGTGAGACCTCTTAAACATTTTGTGCAGGCCCAAGAGGTGAGACCTCTTAAAAATTATGTGGAGGCCCAAGAGGTGAGACCTCTTAAAATTATGTGGGCAAGAGGTGAGACCTCTTAAACATTT